>JAQFYM010002970.1:0-20650 GCA_034694785.1 Agrenia bidenticulata | reverse complement strand
TGCCTTCTATTTTTTAGAGGCTTTGATTACTGCCTATACGCTCAAGGGCCCTTCAACATCCAAGGAACGGCTAAACGAGACTGTCGCTACAGACAGCCCGGGCCAGTCTACCATACAAATGCCTGCCCTTACCTCCGCTCGCGCAACATTTTCTTGCGTTAGGCTACATTTGAGACCGTAATGTGTGTTATTGAACAGCTCGCACAAACCGATAATTGACACGCCCACCGTGATTTAACCCCGAAAAATTTTTAAACCCTCTGTGAAACATTCGGCTATACGATCTCAGCATATAGTAAAAAACTTGAGTTGATCACTGCCTACCACTAAAAAAAAATAAAATGTGAAAAAGAGCGTCAGGACAATACGGGGCAACAGAAATAAAGTGTACTACCATAGGTCGGTGACATGTGCATCCGCCGCTGGTCGTCACATCTCTTTTTTATATCTATTTTTGTTCGATTTAAATGTACCTATAAGTTTTCAAAAAACCAAAATGATTTATTTGTATTTATGATTTGTTTATTATTTACACGTGATATTTTACATTTAACAACGTTTTCAATGTAATCATTTAATAATAGTAAGTCACAAGTGCCAACCTTAGCAAAACATATTTTCAATGTGCCAAACAAAACCTTTTTAAACAGCTGTATACAACAATAATTGCATTTTTAACACTGTCAGAAGTTTTTTATATTCAACTGTTACTAGTTAGCATATGTAATCAATTTGCGCTACCGACTAATGCGTATACCTTTGGGCTAAAAAAAGATACGGATAGATGTCTAACTATAACAATAATAAGCCACATTTGATATTATGTTTTTTATTTGTAAAATGTGTAGTTTATGATATTGGTATAAAAAAAAGTAAATTGGTGTAAATATATTAGGTTGACTCTTAGAATTATTTTGTTGCGTAAAAAAATGCTTTTTGCACGTAAACATTAGTATAATAATCATTTTGCAATACATGTTTTCCTGTTTGAATATCAGTCAGTAGTTGCTGAATGCCTCGATAGGTTTATTTTGTAACACTCTGCTTCATATTTGTATATTTTTTGTATAAGTGGTTTTTATTTTTTTTGATTCGACCTGATCTAAGCGGGACTAAGTTTTTTTTTTCTTTGTGCGTATATTTTTATGCATGCAGTATTGGTTTTTTTAAAGGTTTAATCTGTTGTACTGCGTAAAAATTACTCAACATATGGGTACTATTACTGGCTTCATAAAAATAAGTATTTTAATATAAATAAATAGGGTTGTTACACTATGAATAAAAACTATTGCCAAAAAAGATAACGTGGATTGCATTTTTTCTGCATAATTCGAGCATGAAACCTATGCGATTTTGACTTGTATAAATAAACATAAAAAAGTAACAGAAGTGAAATCGTTCTTGCAAAAAGAACTTATGTAAGTAGGCTGACAACATACGAGAATATTAGATGCGAAATGAAAATCAAACAAAACAAACAATATATGGTTTCTTTAAAATGTATTGCCACGACAGCTTCGTAATAAAACTTAAAAAATATTAGCAGATATCAGTGGCGTAGCTAAGGGAAAATTAAACTGCTGCATTTTTGATTTATCGACCTAATATGAAATATTTTAATTACACTTAAAAAAAAAATTCTACGTTTTTTATAAAAACAAATTTTTTCTCTAGTCTCTGTTTGAATATAAATCATCTCCCAAATTAGATCACCCCCTTTTATTCAGCGCAAATTTTTTTTTAGGATAAGAGCTTCAGCTCCCAATCCCTCCTTTATACGCCACTAACAGTAAAAGTAACAAACACGATCATAAAAAATTATGTAAATTAATAATTATACTTTACTGCCGTTTTTTTTATTAAAAGCTTGTTAAGCAGATAATGTTTTTGTGCAGATAATTTTATATAAATGTAGTTTGAACGAATACTTAAAAAATACTTTTACATTTATATTTATATTTGTCGCTGCTGTAATTTTAAAAAAGCGCTTTTATAAAAAATTAGTACAGGCATGAAAGCTACTAGTATGATTTTGCATGCAATGCGATACTTTTTGTAATAATTCTGCAGAAAAAACCCCGACCTTGTTTTGTAAGTAGTATTGGGCTACACAAAATTTACATTGTATTGGCAAAGAACCAACGAATCAAAAATGCTTGTACACATTTAACAGAACTTAACCTAACGAAAATCTTTTCGTTTGGACTACAAACAGTTTGCAATCAAAACATGTTCCTGGCGTAAAAAGAGATAGTTGAGTAACGGTTACTACTGTTAATAATTTAAAAATTACGCAGTTACATTTTAAATAACCGATCTTACAACTTTGCAGTTTTATTAGCTTAGCTTGAACACCTCTTAGCACATAATTTATTATATCTCTTTTATTATATTGCATTTTACATTTTTTATACCTTTTATGGACTATTCGAAAAATGTTATTGAATTGTGTATTAGTATAAGATAGAGTTAATGTCGTGTATACCACCTGTATTTTAAAATTGTATTCGTGTCCTTATATTTCGTAAAAACCACAATACATAATTTTGAGAAATCTTAACTATACAAAAAGTGTAAAAGTAGTTCGGTAACATTGCCTTTTTATGTTTTTTATAATATCTGTATTTTTTGCACATATTTTTTTGTTATACGCTTTGAATTTGTATAATAGCATAGTCATTTCAGCATATGCACTTTAAAGTAAAATAAGGCTAACGCGTAGCTTTTACTCTGCGTACGTAAATCTGTAGCGTAATCTTGCGCCAAAACGCCTTTTAATGCGTCTCGCAGTCGTTTTTTTTCCTTGGACATATATTTGCTATAACAGATTTTAGCAGCGCTATGACGAATTGCATATGAAAACATTCGGCGTCGATTTGTCACTAGTGATAAAGTTGTAGCTTGTAACTTTTAGAATATTTTTTATCTGCTTTTTAAACAAATAGGATGGTGTATACAGCAAAAACAAGTCAAAAATGTTTAATTCAAATTTAATATAAATAAGGGTTTAATTTATAAATACCTCTCCTTTTTTTATAAATTAAGTTAATGCCGCATTTTTTTTTTGATATAATTAATAATATCATAATTTATATGTAAAGCGTATAGATACTAACATGAGCAAAAAAAAAAGTATATAATCAAAAAGTAAATGCAATTTGCAAAATATTTGAGGGTTGTAGAAAAAGCAAGATGAAAGTGTTATAAAATAGCCGAGGATTTACAGAACCTATGAATTCCACGCGATCAAGTTAGACGTAATTTGTGATCTTCCTAACTTAACAACAAAAGCGATAAGAAATGAAACGGCATAAAATCGCGAAATGAGTGATACAGAAAATGCACAAATAATAGTATGGAAAGAAGATTTATTGTAATTTGCAATCTATAAGTGCAATTTGACTTTTTTATGCACGTAAGTACACAAAAATTATCGTAGAGTCTTTAAGAGAGTTATTTGTTGTTCATTTTTTATCGAATCGCATATCATTGTTTTATTCCTGGTTTGTTTTTAAGCAGATTTTATATTTGTAGACAACAAAAATATTCTTTTGCAGATTAAAGGCAATAAAACAACATCATATGCTTCTATCGAGGTCTTAACGCTATAAATTTTTTAGCTTACTCTCTTTACGTTATAATTGGACATGTCAAAAATATTATGTCTTACATGATTTCGTGATATTTTTAGGTTTCAAATCCAAGGCTATTTATTCTGATATTCCATCCCCTTTTCCTGGAACTCTCAAATATTTTGCAAGTTCTTATTACTTATACATAAAATACTATGTTTTTTGGTCGTGTTGTTATCTATCTTTACATTTATAAATTGGGGCATCAATAAATATATCGAGACAAGTGCGGCATTAACTTTTTTGTAAACAACAACGAGGTTTTTCTAACCTAAACGTAAAAAAAATGCAGATGCAGTAAAGTCTATACTTCACTATCTTGTTGTTACTTTTATATGTCCTTTTATAAATATAACTATGTCTATCAAAAAGTAATGTTCCATTAAAATACCCTTCAATTTATGGCAAAAACATAAATTGTTAACAAATTATCTAGGATTACTAGACAGATACGAAAATGAAAAAGCACAAAAATATTGAAAAAAATTTATATAGTTTTTACTAATTGTAAGTATATAAAAATTAAAAAATTAATTCTTCAGCAATTATAATAAAAAAATTACATACAAATATTGGAGTATATTTTGCAATATGAACCGTATTTTAAAAATAAAATAACATATTTAAAAGGGCAAATCTAAAGAAGAGTTAACATTTGAATATACATTAACTATAATAAAAGATACTAAAACCAGAAACTTAATGTCAAAACAGCATATGAAAAAAAGAAAAATACAACAATCAAATGACAATATATGTAAAATGAAATAATAAATGCATTAAAACAATGAAAGGATACAGAAAAAGAATTTTTGTAACTATAAGCTGTATCATAACTAGAAAAATGCAGAAGAGCCAAAAGCGGTATCATATATGAAAAAATATAGAAATAAAATAATTATAAAAAAATCTGCAATTATAAAAATTTACATTGCGTTCTTTTATTTAAAACACTAAAAAACCTTTAAACT
The DNA here is from genome assembly GCA_034694785.1 of Agrenia bidenticulata. NCBI lineage: Eukaryota > Metazoa > Arthropoda > Collembola > Entomobryomorpha > Isotomidae > Agrenia > Agrenia bidenticulata. The sequence goes on along the minus strand of JAQFYM010002970.1, from coordinate 16,047 downwards.
GAATAAAACTGTAAATTACTAATAAAAAACTATATCACTTTTAACAATACATGCAGAACAACAGTTTATCATCTCACGCGGTACTTTTCATACTCTGAATCTGCACAAACCTGCTTTTGTTGTAATATACGTATCTATTTAGGCTTTAAAAAAAGTAACCCTGTTCAGTTGTAACATGCTATGCCAACGTCAATTTTGTCTGTCGCTGGCTAACTCCCAAACTTATTTTCTGTAAAAAACGTTCTTTTTCTATACTAAAAATTATTTTGTCTTGCGGTGCACCTTCACGTTTTTATTAATGTATAACAATAAGTATTTAAAAGTACAATAAAAGCATCGTCATTCGTTGTAGCATACTATTCTTGTATAGCACATACAAAACTTAGCTTTCGTAACAGCACGTGTAGGCAAGTAGCCGTAATAACAGAAAAATCCACAAATTTTGTTAAAATCATAATTGTTTTGGTACTGAAAAAAAAACGTGCATTGCTTTTATATGCCTCGTTTTTGAGCCTTTACTAAAAAAGTATTTCATAGTAGTTTTTAAATGACTTTTTTATATTGACCTCAACAGCTTTTTAAAAAATTAATTAGTAGTATGCCCAGAAAAGTATCCTGCTAAACAGTACAGCAGAATCAACATATTTGCGTGGCATTTTTTACGTTTTAATATTTTACCGAAGTGTAGAATGTTGACAAAGACTTAACTAATTATACCAATTAAAGTGTATAAAATTTTCAACTATGATATAACTGCTCTTTCTTTTGTCAACTGCAAATACACATATGGATTTTGTTAAGAATGTACAAACTCAGACCTAACTATTAATACTTTGTGTTTGTCGCTATATCCTGAATCATGTAATAAGAACGGTTCTGTATTCATTAGTACTACAAATGCTAAGTGGATCTTGTACCACATCTGAAATAACCCATTCTGTGTATTTCGGTGTGCGGATAACACATTAAAAAATAATCTCGATGGCGGAAACAGAATCATCAGTTTTTATGGGACGCTTGTCATGTTTTCCGTATGATATCATGTACAGGTGCGTCTTTTTTTAAAGTTTGGCCTTTATGCTTGTATTTTGCAATGTCAACAGCGCATTTTGTACATCTGCATTTGTTTTTGCTTTTCACATAAACAACGATATATACATTAGTGGTGTTTTATTTTTTTCCATCATCGATTCTAACATATCCGGCTATACGTTAAATGCCACTTGTTACTTAAGAAGTACTGAATCCATATACTGTTTTTTGGGTTTTTCTCTTAAACCATAAATCTTTAATTTTTTCATATATATGGGGAATAAGATCAAATTACCTGTATCAAACAAAAAAAAACTTAAAAATAACAAAAAAGTAAAAAAAAAAATGTGATCCTATATGTGTCCTCTTTATAAAAAGACATTGAGTATTGACATACGATATACAGATAAAATAAGAAAGTATAGAAATGATAACTTCCTGAAAATGTACAATAATCAAAATAATACATGGTAAGTAAAAAAATAGGTAAAATTTAAAACAAACTGATGCATAAACTACAATAAAGTATAAAAAGTATAAACAATTCTAGTGTGCTTTATAATTAAATATGATAAACAAAAAAACCGTCAATTATGTGTACAAAAATTGATTTAGATATTTTTAAAGCAAGTTTATCGTAAAAAAATGCTTTACCTGCTAAATAAATTTAGATTCTCGCAATCTTTATAATAGCAAAAAACTTACGCAATTACAAAACCTTATCCTAGTAAAAAACAACATAAAATACAATAAAAATAATTAAAAAAAAAATAAAAAACAAAACGAACAAAAAAAAACAGCCAAAAACTACAGGATCAGATTTTTTGCCTTGCAATATAGATTTTAGGTAAACAAATTTAATAAATAAATTAAAAACCTGAACCATAGTTCTTATAAATAATATATGTAAAAAAAAATAAAAATAATAGAAGGCTTGTAAATTTTGTATGCAGCTGCAACAAAAAAAGGGGACGAAAAAAATATTTAAACAGTATTCTTTTAAACAATAAATGCATATGTCTTTCACAAATTATATATTATCAGTTGTATGTATAGTTTTAATTTTTTATGACGTAGGTTTCCTATTGTTCCCATATCATTATGTACGCTGTTTAAATACCCAATACCGTACTGGATAATTATATGACAACTATTATTGTCATAGTGAAAGAGTTATTCAGAGACCACTTTATTATTGATTATTCTAGTATTTTTGTGGCAGCCTCGTACAATTTTTGTACTGACATACAATTTTTGCATAATTTCTATAATATAAAGCATACAAAAATCCCACCCCTAGTTTTAAGATCAAAGATTACCTATAAGCAAATTTTGTTACAATAAAAAACTTTAACTAAAAAACATTTTAAGTCAAAAGTTGCAATACCTGTATACAAAGAGTAGCGCGAAAAAGCAAAAGTTAAAAAAATAATCTTAAAAATACACACAATTAAAAGTAAAAAAAAATTTAATTTTGTATATCAAAAACGAAAACAATAAATTTAACATTCAAAAGACAACTATCAAGACCGGTTTTTCAATTTCAAAACGTTTTAATTTATAAAAAGGCAGACAAAAATAGGAAGTATATAAATAGCTAGAGTTGATGTGTAAAACGTTTTCGTGCCAAGAAGGTATATTTTGTATCTAATAACAGTCAGAACCTTTCTATTTAGCTTCAAAAAGTACAAAATATTTAAAAGATAAAAACAGTAACATTTTTCGTATACACTTGTGTTCATAGAAAAACTTATTATATAAAAGTTCATGAAAAAAACATTTTTGTATTTTACTACTCTATTATACTTTTTTTCTTCGTTTTTTTTAACTAAAAAAGTATAAAAAATTACGTGCGTTTTCTTTTAAAAAACCGCTTTTAAAAAACTTTTTTTGAAAAAAAACACCTGTTTTGAAAAAGCGTGTTTTTTTTTTTTAAAAAAAATATTTTAAACAAAAAAATCTAATACAAGATATAAAGTTCTCATGAATTTTATAATAAATTTGTGCAGCGCCGGTTAAAAATAGTTTTTCATGATTTTTAAATATTTTAACTGTACTATGACTTAACAATTAACATTAACTTTCAAAAAAACGCAAAAATCTATTTAACCAATATAAAATGCACTTATTGAATCTTCTAGTACGATATGGGGTTAGACCTATCTTAGTGACGTACCTAGGAAACTCAGCGGAGGATCGGTAATCCATAATTTAACGCGAAAAAAATAATGAAAGTAGCCTTTAGGTGCTTATATACATGGTTTATCAAATACAACACTTACGCTGACATTCAAATGTACTTAAAATCCTGATTAAATATTTTTTAAAAAACGAGATAGACTACCATTTATAATGCTAACAAAAAAAAGGCAAAATAAGCTTTAAAATATGTTCGATATTGTTTTATGTATTTTACAAAATACAGAAGATATTTTTGCATACAATAGAGTTGACTCAATAATATAAATATTTAATTGCAAGTTTTTGTAGCAAAAAAATATTTCAAACTACTATTTTTTTTTTGTCTTAGATTAGTAAAAGGTTCTATTGATTACAATTTACATTCGTATTTTTCATATTGTCTAAAACTTTTTTTTACGCTAGAATTACACTTTAGAAAAAGATATATTTTACGCCATTTTGCTTAAGGTCTTATTGTCAATGTAATAAAATAGTAAAGAAACAATATATATAAAATTTCTGTAAGATTTGTAAGATTTTATATATTTTTAGATAATTTTAAAAAATTGCATGTTTTAGATTGACATGTTTTATCAAGTTGTAAATAGTACATATATAACAAATAGAATTGTAAACAAAAAACATATTATTTATTTTTTTTTGCTGCTCTTGTAAAGATTTCCATCTTTTAGTTGTGTATTTACATGTTGCTTAATAATACAACTTCACTTTATATAGTCACAGGTAAAGTACATAACCAAGTATTCTGCATAGCAAAGATCTAATCATATACATAATACAAGCTCTTTTGTATTTATATTGCGTAAAATATTGTAAATAAGTTACTGAACATAGTGCTTAACTACAAAGATGCATTTTTGACAATTATTTACCGTAGCTTTTTACTATCTACTGTTAAATAAATGTATTAATATCTATTATATGCATACAAAAAACAAAATAAGTCTTAAATTTTTTTAAGCTGAGTACTTGCGTGAAATTTACCGCATTATGTTCCTAAAAAAAATATTATTTCTATGCAGAAAGCTTGTTTTTGGTATGTGCACTGGCACCGAAAAAACCTTGTTTTTATTTTTTGAGCATATTAAACCGCTGTTTTTTACATTGCCACTAATTTCTAGGCACGTTATGCAAGTTGATTTATATGTTAAAAATACAAAAAGACTATGATGTATATAATTTATTCAATTAAGCAATTTCTTGTGTTTTCAAATATGTGTATTGACACAAATACAGTATCTTAGTGTGAATTTTCACTAAAATGCACTAAAACATATTATATACGATTTGTAATAGTGTGTTAGGAATTTTCGATGGCAATTTAAACCGGCTTGCAGCGTGGTTTTATTCTGATTGTATTTTATATCCGTATTTGGACTTAAAAAAATAAAAACTGATGTTAAATAGTATACAATGCAAGTTCATGTATTGCAGTGCTCTCTCTTTTTATTAAATGTTTTTTTAAAGCAGCTTTAGATATGAAAGCTGTTATTGAGTGTATGTGACAATTCAGTAACACCTGTAGACATCTGTTGTAATTTGTAATTTAAAAGCCTTTTTTTTATTCTATAAAAACGAATCGCTCGTCCAACTATCAAAATAGCGCTTTAAGATAGGATTTTTTTGTTTGGTGTTTTTTCTAAATAAATTTCAAACCATCATTATAAATAGTAAAGAGAACAGTTTTTTGCACATTTTGACTAGTGGCATTTAATTGTGTAAGATATTTAATTCTTTAAATCAGGGGTGGCCAAAAAAAATATGGAAGCAAAAAAAAGTATTAATTTGCAACAAAAAATTTTAAGAATCATTTATTGCAGTCTTGTAACGCAATTTAGTTTTCTCAGAAGCCAAAAATGCGTTTGGACTGTTTTTTGACCCTCCCTGCTCAAACTGCAAAGCTTTTGCAAAAAAAGTCAAGCAAATAGTAAGCAACAAAGTTGTTGCAGTAAAAAATGATCCTTGTTATAATTTTAACTTTACTAATACAAGACTTTTTTTTTTTAATTTAGGCGTTCGTTTTTATACTCAAGTGTATTATAATATTTAGCTCATAAAGACTTGTTTTTTTTTTTGTTTTTGCATATCTTAAATTTGTGGTTCTTTAAGATAAAAACATATAAGTAGAACACAAAATGTTTTTTTTTAATATAAACGTACGTTTTATACGTTTACTTTGTATTTTTTAACTTTTTCTTATTTTTTCTTTGCTTTAACTGAAATTTTTCACAAAACAAAAAATTGTTATGAAGTTTTTCAAGTAAAAAATTAAACGTTAAAATGCTGTAAAAAGATGTTGTTAGCCGTTTTTTTTAAATAATAGGTTGAGCTTAACATAAAAAAGACACAATTGACTAAATAGTTTATCAAAAAATGTTTTTTATAAAAAAAAACAAAAATGTTTAAACATTATTTATTTTCTAAAAAAAAAACATTTAATCACATTTGCATTATAAAAAAACCCATTTAAAAGATGTTTATTGGAAACGAAAAAAACACACCTTTAGTTTTTTTTATAGAAAGATAAAATATTTAAATAAATCACTAGACGACAAAAAAATACTTTTATGTAAAAACAGATACTTGATAATTAAAAATATTTTAAAAATCGTAACACGGCACCTTAATTAAAACAAAAACGTTTAACTTAAATATTTAAAAACCAAAATACTACACTCTTTATATGATTAAAAAGAAAACACAATTTGCCAAGGTTTTATTAGATGCAATGGCATTTTAAAATCATATGGTCATATCGATAACCACAATTACCCAATGTATGATTATTAAAACTTAGCGATAATGCCGCGTTTGTCGTTCAGCAGCTTTGTGGTGTAGTAAAATGTTTGATTTTCGTACAATCTTTTGCAATATCAAATTTGTTTGTTACTTTTAGCTTTACGTGCAAAAAAACATGTTTTGTACGCCGCTAAGTATAACAAAAAATACAAATTTAATACTATTGTAAACAGTATGTATAAGTAAACCCAAACTGCATATTAAAAGCATTATATGTTATATGTTATATATATCTGTTTTCAAAGGTTTTTATATAGAGTCGCAAAAGAAAGGGCTTTTCCGTCAATTTGCATAATAGAAGTGTCTTCTACAAAGCAAAAAAAGCAATGGACTAATTTTTTTAATAGCAAAAATTGTTATATGACAAAACTGTGCCGTTATCTTGTTTGCGTTGTTTTTAGCCTATAACACAATCTACGAAACAATTTAATTGAGGCCTACAAATGTTAAGAACCTTGATATATGTAAAAACTGAGTATAAATGTACCATAAGTATGAACAACCCCATACAATAAGTTTTTTTATTGCTTTCCATTTCCCAGTTGAAGAAATCTAACTTTGACGTTGTATTTCATTTTGTACAAAAAAAACCAATGTATATATGTTTGTACTTTATCGGTTATTAAAAGCTATGTTTAACAAGAAAAAAGTGTATCAATACAGACAGCATGGTTTTCTGCTGCTAAGATTGAATCATTGACGCAGTATGTTGTAATATAAACGATTAAATGTAGCAGTACAGCAAGAAAAAATTTACAGATCCGTAAAAAAGTTGTCAAGTTACGTATAAATAACGGTTTATGCCCACGAAAAAAAAAAAAAAACCTTTTTTTTTAGAAAGAGTATAAAATATACTAGTTTGTTTTGCAATTACCAAAACTATACGCATCTGAAAATCTTTCTAATATTTTATAAAAACTTGTATTAAACACAGTTTTTTTATTGTTATTTGTTTTCAGTCGTACTTACACTTCTGAAAAACTTTTAAAAACGAATTTCTACGTATTTTTATTAGAGTCTAGATGATGCCAGGCTTATTGCAGTATTTATGAAGGCAAAGACATAATACGAGTATGCAAAAAATTCAAAAAGCGACCAAACGAAAATAGGATCGTAGTTATTTTTATATCTAGTATATTGCCGCGATTTTTTTGTGTATAAAATACCTTTAAGTATAAATACTTAAAACATTTACGCTAAGAAATTTTTGTTTAATACGCATGCAAAAATAGCATATTATATATATTTTTGCCATATTTTTTTAGTAAAAGTGTATTTTTGTTTTATGTCTAAGTAAAAGCATTTTCAAATTTTCTTGCCGGTTTTTTGATATGTAAATTAATCCCTTCTTTGCCAGAATAATAAAGAATCGTTACCGTATCTAATGTAATTTACAACAACTATAAAAAATTGCGTACTATGTGTAATTAAGCAATTACTTAGCCGCTTCTTCATAAAATTAGAAAAAAACGAAAACACGGACTTTTATTTTTTTTTAAAAAAGTAATAATCGTATGATGCAGTTTGTTACATAAGCTTTTTGTCTGAGACAGGTATACAAAGCAAAAAAAAAAACGAGATTAATACATTTTTACGTGAGGTTTTAGACGCCATCGACAAAAGAAAAGCTTTTAGCCCTCTATCGTTTTTAGATGACGTACGATATCTTGCGTTTTTTGTGTTGTATTTTAGCGTATAACTGCTGTTTTTAATAAAGCAAAAAATGTTTTTAAAATTTTTTCGGGATTATTTTTGTCTATAATTACACTATGTTATTACGTAAAGAAATACGGAAACATTTTAGAATATTTTTGTGTAGAATATTTGTATGAGCAAAAAAAACCTTATGTTCTACAGTGTTTTATTTCAAGCAAAACGATCTGTAATACATTGTGTTAACAAGTCCTACAGACATGGTATAGATGTCGCAATCGTGGCAATAAAAAAATACCCTGTGTCGAAAAATAAAACTTGGTTTTAATGGAGTTTATTCCACATTTTTACACAATTGGTAATGCAAGTTTTAGACTGAAAATAAAATCGTAGGTGTGACTAAAACTTATATAATTGTCATTTTTTTGTACTAGAAAACCATAATCAAAAGCTATAAGTGTGTTTGTTATAAAAAAGAATTATACACAATAAAAACGCATTTTTTTCTTGTTATCTATTGCGTTGTAAGAAGACTGCCTTCGAAAAGTATACACATTTACAATATGATATAAAATTTCTGGTATAAAAAGCATTTTTTTTCCAGTTTTTCTTAAAATGTCTTTACACGATAAAACATGCAAAAAAGTCTTTCGTGAAATAAATGTTAATTCTAGAAATGTACTTTAGCACAAAAAATGTCCATAGTTTTCCCTTGTAGTATATATATAAGTTTGTGACCCAATAAAAAGTTTTGGCTATCTACGTTTTGTCTTTTAGTTAAAACCTGTTAAAAGCATTTTGATAAACGCATGGATGTCTTTTTTAATGCTACTATAAAAACTGCAAAATGTGTTTTAGCGTAATAAAAAAGTCTGTCTACTATGAAAAGTGTGCAAAAAAGGTTTTGTTTTTATAAACACAGCATTTCCTATAAAACGTAGTTTGCTATTTTCTTTTTTGGAGTTTTATACAGTCTATGGCTTACCACAACTCGCATTTAAATCGCAATCTTTGTTTGTTTTTAGTGCTTGGCGTTAGATTACATGCAATTTTTGTCGAATCTTTAACACATATTTTTTTTTTTTTTTTTGAAGTCGGTTCATGATATGGTTTACAAAAAAAACTTCGTCATGATTGTTGTTGGTTTGCGCATATATATTTTAAAAAAATAATTTATTTGATAGTATAAACTCTACATTTTTATGGTCCTTCACCTAATTGACATAATGTATTTTAAGCAATTTTTACATCAAAGATAAAAACGCCTTGAAAAATAAATTTACATTTTTTGGACAAAATCTTTATATTTATTGCAAACTTGCATGTAAAAAAAAAGAAAAAGCAGTTTATACATAAAAACGCGCTGTGGGCAATTTCAAAAAATAAAAAAAAAATCACAAGCTTGCAAAACAGACAGAAAAGTTACGTTAAAAAACTTATATGTACAGAATTTGTATAATTTTAATATCCGTACATAAACCAGATAAATGCCTGTAAAGCGGTTAAGTTAGAATTTTTGCGTTAGTTTATAGCTTCACGCGCTTTTTTAAAAAGACACAGCTATAGACTGCGTATATACGTAGTAATATGACGACTAGGTTGCGTCGGACTTTGTTTGCATTTTTGTTATCGTTGATGTGCTTGCTGTATTTTTTTTCGCCTGTTATTTTGCCAAAACTCATAATATAAGTTTCAATATTATTAAAAAAACATGACCTGATCTTTAAAGATAAGAACAATCTTACAAGTTAGCCACGTGCTTCTTTGTCCGAAAAATTTGATGGCACCAGAAGGCTTGTAGTATTTAAAAGTGCGCTATGCTACGGAGTGAAGCAAGTGGTTACAATTCTCTTTTGTTAGAACTAAAATACGGTAAGATGTGTGCTGAAGTAATGCGCTACCAAAATGTGTTTTTATTTAGCTTGTGCATCTGCAATAAGACAAAAAAAAGCTTATCAAAGAGACACTACAATTATCAGACTACAAAGGTGTAAAAATACACTATCAAGATAGATTTTATTTTTTTTGTTATGTTATTGGTTTTTATACATCCATTTTAGAGCATCATTACATCAAAAAAAACATACAGCACCCTATACTCAAGCAAGTATTTACTCTTAGTGCCTCTACCTGTCTTCTGGAGACCTAGGGTGTCTTACTCTCCAAATAAAGGTTGTTACTAATTTTTGCTTCTACTTTAAATTACGCATTCGTATATTAACAATCATATCTGATATACTATACTTTTGTCTAAAAATATTTTACAACAACAAAAATTTTTTTAATTTTGTATGTACTGTCGCGCGCCATGCCCATAAACGTGCCAAACCTGATAATAATTTTATTAAAGTAGTAACGGTTACACTGACCCTATATAATATATATGTGTACAATATGTATACTATGCATGCTACATGTTAAGTTTGATATGTAAATAAATTATGTTGTTTTTTGTTTTTTACTTTTAAAAAAAAAAATTCTGCGAAAAATAACCTTCTAAGCTTTTTATTGGTGATGCACGCACTGATGCTTTTTTTTTGTATTAATCGTTAGTTTATGTCATGAAATGGTGTTATTTTACTACGATTTGGCTTATTATTTCATGTTTGGCGCAGGAATCAATGCATACCGCGCAGTATTTAATTTTTACTACGATACTTTTTTTAGTAATGAAGAAGAGGAATCTTTGCCAACTATAAACTAAATTTTTTATTTTTTAAACAAGATAATAATTAATTTTTTATATAGTTTACGGGCAATTACCTAAAATGCTTTATACCAGTGTATGCTTTCTTCAATCGCACAAATTATCACCAAGTTTAAAAAGGTACTAGTAGATAGTTTCTTACCTTGTCAACAGATTCTACAACTAAACCAAAAAAAATGACTGTAAACATCTTTATGTAAAATATACGTACAATTGTACATTTTTGAAGTTTTTTTTGTAGCAATTTTGTATTTTTATGCTTTTTAATATGCTTGCAAAAAATAATAAGAAACGCAATTTTTTACGTGCGTTACCCGCAAAAAAACTAAAAAGATACTAATTCGTCAACTAAATCCATGTGTTTTGTGTTTTATCGTACAAAAAAGATGCTGCGTAAAGAATGGTATTATTTTAGAGATATAGTACCGTTTATTAGACGTTTTTTTTTTTTGCATATTATGTTTTATTAATAAAATAAACTCGCCTATAGTGTCTATACTATGTTTTGTCACATATTTTTTTTTGTTTTTGACAGCTTAAAGTATGTGGACAAGTATAAAAGTTAACATTATGAGCATACATGACGGCCAAGCGGCGTAGCCAGGGGGGGGGGGGTGGCAGGGGGGAGCGTGCCCCTCCCCCTAGAAAAAAACGTGGCCTGAATAACAAGGAGAGGGGGCTTTTTTTGGGGCAATAAAATATACGAAAATAATATTTTCATAAAATTCGTATTTTTTAAAATGTTCAAGAATTTTTTTGCAAAAAATATAAAATATTTTATTGTCGTTCAAGCATATTTATTTGTTTATGCCCTTTTCTAAAAATAAATCATGGCTACGCCACTGTGACGGTCCTATGTCGGGAAAAATAAATCTGGAACAAAAAATCAAAATACAAATATAACCAAAAAACTATAAGGGGAGCATTGTTAAGCATTTTCCATAATCAAAAAAGGGTAAGGTAATTATTTGCCAAGTATAAATTATTAACTTAAAAAATGCAGGCTTCATATTTTGTATGTTGTTTAGAAACGGTTCTCTGTATTACAAACAGCAACGAAATCACAAGCAAAAATACGAAATCAATGTATTTAAGTAACAACAAAAACGTTTATTAGCGTTAAAATTGTTGCTGTTACTAGGACAACATACATGTTTTTAGTGTTTAAAATGCAAATTTAGCAGTTTACCTGTTGACCATTCGCAAGTATTTTCATACACAGCCTACTGACTTGTGTTGCTACCGTTTCAAATTGTGTGTTCTTTTTTTTCTTTGTTCTAAAATACCATCATATTTGCATCTCATGTTGAAGTACAAATTACTGAAAAATAGTGATTTGCAGATAAAATATACAATACGAATAAAATGTTTAAATGAATCGGAAATATATTTAAACGTGTACATCTTTGCTTTAAAATGTGACAACCTTGTTAAAAAAAGAGTTTAGGTTTTCTGTAACCGTAAGCCTGCACAAATTGTTTAAACAAAAAAAGTATGAAGAACATAAATACATTGTAGTAAAAATTTACGCGACAAAAAAAATATTTTTTATTCAATTTTACATATTCATAAATAAAAATAAAATAAAAAGTTTAAAACACCTTATTGTTACGCGCGCTGTAAACAGGCAAGTAATTACGTACTGCTGCTGTAAATGCAAGTTGCGTATGCTTCTTAGGGTTTTTATGTTAAAAAATAACCCAGAAACTATAATTCGTACTTTAAGTTCTATTTAAAAACAAAAAAAAAACAAGAACAACATAACAAAAAATTTAAAAAAGTCAAGATGTATTTTAAGATGTAGTTAAAAGTTTTTTGTCTTTTATTTATAAATTAAGCCATAAAAAGATAATTTAGTATAATTTTCTTTTTCATTAAAAGCTTCAAAATTGCAAACATTTAGTAGATCACATGCAATTCTTACAAAATCTTGTGCCGTGGTCATTTTTTTCGCAGCGATTGCCTATTTTTGTAAAATAAAATTTGTTGCATGCAAATTGCGACATTTAAAACAAATATATACCACTAGGGCCTCCATTTTTTTGGGGATGGTTTTCCCGGGAATAATTATCTGCGAAAAAACGGAAACCTGGTAGCCGGGGACATTGAGGTTTTTTACAGAAATTACAGTTTTGTTTAAACGATTTTTTAAATATATATTATTTAAAATCACGGTAAATCGAACTTTTAATTTTTTAATTTTTACGTGAAAGAAATTAGAAAGCTAAAAAATATAAAAAAAGCGTCTACCACTTTAAAAGCATTTTTACAAAGGTTACACGTGACATCCAAAAGAAAACATGTTTCATGTTGTTTATACAGAATTTTATACGCTAATTTTAATTGTGTTTTTTTTTTTTCGTTTTTGTATGTTGATATTTAAATTGAGTTGTAGAACTCCTGAAATACGTATTACTATACAACTATCTTACATGCATATTAAAAATATTTTATGCGTTTTTTCCGTATGTTTTTTTTCTATAAAAATGCTTATGCGCAAATATATATATATATATATACGCGCATCTAAGATTCATGTTCTTGCGCATCAAGTAACATGAAAAATATAGCACCTTTTTTTAAACCCTTTTTTGTTCTTTTTTTTTCTTTCGATTATCTTAGCACCTTAAAAGACATAATTCTGTTTTTTTTTACTTAAATTGAAAAAGTCATAAAACTGTAGCAATCTTATTCGGAATTTTATTTTTAAAATTAAATTCATTAATACCTTTCTTTTTGTAAAAGAAAAGTTAATGCCCCGCTATTTCTCGCGTTTATTTTTTTATGCATCTTTTTCTATTAAATAGAGTTGAGATACAGAGTAATAGGCAAAAGAAAAATTGCAGCAATACCAGAATAAACATACAATAATATTGGTATGAACCGAATGAAGGGGTCGGGAGTAACTTCAATGCAAGTAAAGCAAGAAAAAAAGGGAATCATGGGGGTGTGATCTCTTCGAGATAAAAAAAAACAAAACACCTGCTCTTAACATTCAAAAACAAAAAACATGAAGTTTAACCTGACACCTGGTATGATTTCTCAACCACAATATTAATTTTCATAATCATACGAAGACAATGCTTTTTTTAAGTTAAATTGCCATTTGTATCTTTAGTAAAAAATATGGATTACATAGCCGATGCCACGTTAAATACTTTATGTCAAAGATGTAAAAAACAAAAATATATAATGCAGATTGCCTTGTTTGTAATTGCAAAAAGTTATAATATTTTCTTTAACATTTAAAACCTCATAAAATAATATTTTTATGATATGGATCTATTCAATAAAATTTCTAATGTGGTAGTCTGAACAACCTGTTCTTTGTTGTTAAATAATAAGTGGTGTTTTTGTATATGCATCTTGAAGAACTCACAACCCCATGATATTTATTTTTTTCTTGCAAAAAGTGTAAGTGAAGTTACTCCTAACTTTTTCATTCGTATCAGATTTTTATTATATGAAGTCTACCATGATATGCCCACCATTTTGTCTTTTGGCTCATTTCTTGGCATTTTGCCTCTTTCATATAGAAACAGGGGCATTAAAAAATATACGCAAGAAATCGTAGGGCGTTAACTTGTTTCTACACAAAAAAAGTGGTATTGTTCAACTTAACCTTGTACGTTTACATTTACAGCATAGGTACATAATCTTTTACACGAAATTACACAAATCAAATAAAACAAGCTACGAATATACAAAACATGATAATATACTAAACCTATATATAATGCAAGTAAAAAAACTTTATGCGGGTTTAGTTCACTTTTCTTAAAACCAAGGTAAAAAAGAATTTCTTTTTTACTTTTGTACGTTTTTTATAGCAAAATCAACCAATGCCATTTTTTTATTTTCACTTCGTTACAAAATGTTATAAAAAAGTTCTTTGTAGCACCAAAAAATTATACGCAAGAATTATTATTTACAACATCATTGTGATGCTTATTAATGTACAGGAGATGATTATGTAAAACCTGAAATGTTCAAAATATGCGTGATTTAATTTTATGACACAAATAAAGGCATACGATTTTTTTTTAAAAAACTTTGAATACGAAAATTTATGAATAACATTTTTTACATAGTTTTGCTTGTACTTAACACGAAAACATGTAATGTTATAGTAAAATTGCAACGAAATGACAAAATAAAACTAAACAAAATTTTAGCCTTTATTATGGGCTTACTTATAAAGAAAAACATGAACCCTCAGTAAGTTTTTACATAAATACAATTTTTTCATGTATATACAAAAGATAAATGCAAATATTGTATATATATGACTAACAGTGTTTTTTGTCGCAAAAAATATGTACAAAGAGATAGCAAATAATATTTTCATGCAGAAAAAAAAGAAACTGCGATTAAAAGTAAATACATAATATTTTTGCCTATATAAACACAATTGAACCCATAAAAAAAAGCGCCTACGCATGTACAAGGTTAGACTTAAAAAGTAACGAATACAAAACAAAAAGCCCTATTGTAACATGTTTTCTTTTTTTTGTATGCCAGATTGGCGTTATAGGTTCTTTTGTCTATTATAAAGATGCCTTAAAAAAGAAAAATTAAATGCCTGAATTGTTTTTTTTTGTTTAAAAAAAAATTGACAAGTTTTAAACGTAGTTAACAAACTAAATTGCCATAAAATTCTGCCCTTTTAGTAAAAAAGACGTTTTTGACAAGATTTTACTATATGTAAAATTTAAAAGAAGGATTAGTTATTAAAAAAATCATTTTTATACAAAATAAAAATACAAAAGAATGCATTTAAATTACGAACAAATGCATATTAAATACAAAAAATTACAAACTGTATAGTATCTCCTGCACATGTATCAGTATCCTTTATAATCCACGTGTAACTCGCAATAAAACCTGGTCTACAAATTATTTTTTTGTTGTATAATACACGTGTACCCGGGGATGGAGGCATTTAATACCACACGAACTACAATAGCTGTAAATGAATGCTTTATGAAGAACGTACTCACTTTATATATGACGAATAAAATTAAACAACTTCTGATTGTGTATAACATATGTCAGGGTAGGGCTACCGCTGGACCCGGAATACTTCCGGTTTCCGGCCGGAAAACTTCCAGTCCGGCCACTCCCGGAACCAGATTTTATAGACTTATACCGGTTCCGGTTTTTTTTTTTCGGTATTTCCGGCTTTTCCGGTTCCGGCATCGGTTTTTAAAAATAATAGATTTTCGAAAAATTTGGAACGGCGTCAAATAAAAAAAAAGTTACGCCTATTAATTCTTATGTCGGAATTACTTTAAAAACGCATTAAAGACACGACAGCTTTACACAATAGATATTTAATAATACACAAAAAGAATATTTTCTATCTTGTAGAATAAAACAAAATAATTAAAGTATATTCTTTTTGACAAATAAGCAGTTAATTGCTTTTATCAATGTTTGATTAGTTGTAATTCAAAAAGCGTTAACAGGTAAATGTTTTCTGTCAACGCTGTAAAAGTAAGTTTTTACTAAAAAGAAATGTGGGGTTTTATCTAGATTAAATTGACGGCAAGTCTTTGTAGATGCGTGTAATATAAAGCTTCTGCTTTGTGAATTTTTGCTATTTTAAATATATCAATTGATACAACTATTTCTTCTGTATTAAATGGCCTGTT
>JAQFYM010002969.1:0-20661 GCA_034694785.1 Agrenia bidenticulata | reverse complement strand
AGATTTAAATAGGCATAAATATTTTCTGGAATCTTTTTAGACCCCAATAAGACTTTAAAGTGACGGCCAACATATGTTGTGGATAAGCTTTTTCTACGGTAAATATATTTTCCAAGTATGCATACAATTTGAATTTTGGTTTAACCTAACTCTGGCCTTTTTTACATAGGTGTTTTTAAAGTTGTTTTTTTTTACGTAGTGTATTTTTGATGTAGATGTAAAAACTTGTATTCTAAATAAATCTGCTAACAGAAAAAACATAAATAAAATGTTCTGATGCTTGTATGCAGTAAACACAGTTTTTTATTTTGCAAGATAGTCTAAAAAACACACAAAGCAAGTAACTTTTAGGAAGTTGAATGCTTTACTTATATCTTCAAATGAACTATACTCAGACCGAGAGCCTCTTCTGTACATTTTTCTTTTCTAGGCAAAAAATATTTTATTTATATTTAAAATTTATCGTATATTACAAAAATGTATATGTTAGCGCCAGTAAAAAAGACATGCCTGTATACTTAAATAGTCATAGTATATTGGAATAAATATTCAATCCTTGCAAAAAAATATCCGGATCTAGTCCAAGTATCCTCTAACTCTCTTTTTTCGCGCATTTTAAACACTCATAATATTATAAGCAACAACATTATCATGACTATATGCACATAGTGGTATTCATTAGTGCATAAATGTTCGACCATAGCGGCGAGCCGGGTATGTGCGGGTAGGAAAAAATTACAAGACTGTTTATTATTGCTATTAAACACAAAAATTATAGCTTGCACACAGAGTAAATATGCCAAGTAACAAGTAAACCAAAAGTTTTGCTTTCTATACATAGAAAATAGCAAGATAAATAACAAATAAAAAATAAATTTTTTATTTTGTATATAAAATTAAAAAATAACGTTTAGAAGTAATATTTGTGTTGTAAAAGTTTTTTGCAATCATATAAAGCTTGTAAAAAACAAATATAAAAAAAATAATTGATATACATGAAAATTGGCTCACAGTTTGCGATTGCGTAGACAAAAACAACATGCAAAAGCAAAACAAAAGTACAAAAACACCGTAAAAATAAAAATTGGACTTTTTTGCACATGCAGGGTTTACTTTTTCTTGTACGCTTTAAGGCTTGCATAAGAAGTGAGACTCAATTTTGTGTAGAAAAACAAAAAAAATCCTTAAAAGAAAAGCAATATACATATGGAGATTTACAAAAAAATTAAGAGTAGTACTACTTAAAATATATACGTTTTCATTTTAAAACATAAAGTTATCAATTTAAAATTTTCGGTATATTTTATACGCGGAAAAATAGCAAAAAATGTCCAATAACTCTATCTTTACAGATGCCACGATCGACCTATATTAGGGCTTAAAAATTCGTGCAATTAAAGGTTGCAAGTACAATTCAAATCACAAAACAAAATTTAAATAAACTATTAAATGCCACAGAAATATGTATTAAAGACCAAAAACCAATTTCAAAGTTAGTAAAATAGGGTTTCCTTTTGTTATCCATATAATTCGTTATTATGTTTGACTGCTGTTGATATAAAAAATGCACCCTGAACATTTTATAGGCATCGTAGAAATTATAAATTATAATCGTAAAGTTCTTTGGTTAAAAATCACTCAAAAAACAAAATAAACTTACAAATATTATCAGCTAAATATTTCTTTGTATTGAAAAAAATGGTATTGGTTCTCTGTCTTTATGTTTATTTTTACTTGCAACGGGGTTTTTTGGGCCCTAGTTATTTATAAATTAAATTAAAACTAAATATCCTTTTTTTGATAAAAGATATGCCTATAGCCATACAATTATTTTCTTTTTTATTGTAAATACGCTTTTGTATATTTATAATGCAAGATTTTTGCTAAGTTTTTGCAAAAAAATCGGTGTATGACTGTTAAAATCTTAAAGATTTACGCAAAAAAGGCTATCAAAATATTGGTACTTTTCACTTAATGATATAAATAATCAAAATGAATTTTACTTATAAAAAAAAACAAACATTAAGATAAAATTAAAAAATGTTCATAGTACTAAAAAATAAAGAGAACATATATTTAAACACACATTGTAAGTCTACGGTTTTGCTTATGCAATTCATTTTCTTGGAGTATGATATGTCGTTTGATTAGAAACATTAGCGTTTTGCATACAATTTTAACATAAAAAAACAAAAAATATAATTTTGCGTTTTTAAGCACGACGCTTGTTCGTAAATTTATTTTGCTTGCAAAAAACATATCTGCCGTGAAAAAATACAAAGAACATGTATAATTTTCGTATGGTCGATTATGCATATGGTCTTATAGTTAACCCATACGAAATGACTTCAAGACAAATTTTTTTTTGTATAGTAGTTGTGTAAAATGCAGTCATGTATACATTTATTTTTGCCGTTTGATATAACCGTGTGCTGGTTAAACTATCCTCGTTAAAAGTTTTATAATTTTTTAAAATTTTGGTGTTTTTTGTGTAAGCAAAAATAAAAGCATTTTCTATTGTACCAAGTCGGAAAAATACTATTTACGACTTTTTATCTGGTATTAACGGGCCAAGTCAAGGTTCATTTGTTTCGAAATAAAATTTGACGTCTCTTTTGCTAGCCTCTACTCAAGTAGTTCAAGTATAAATAGCGAAAAAAGTCTTAAAAGTACAAACTCTTTCCATTTGCAAAATACTTGGACTAATACAAGTATACTTGGCGGAATTTATCGATAAATATTGTTTTTCTAGTGACAAAATACTTGACGTAAAAAGGTTGCCAAGTATCAATAACTACAGATATGAAAATAATTACCGATTCATATTTATGCTTAGCATATAATAGGAACGTTTATTAAGCTGTGATCAAGCTAAATATAATTGAATGATAGCAAATTCGTAGAAAAACAAAAAATGCAAAAATCAAAAAACGGGGAAACACAAATAAGCAAAGTAAAGTAAGTTGACAGAAATACGAATTTAGTAAATTTATATTGATGATATATTAAAAAAGTCTTTTTAAGTAAGCGACAATAACTTAACGTTGTTAAGCAACTTTATAAATACTAAACTTATACAACCCCTAGACACTTCATGACGCCATGTGGAGTCATCATCCATCAAATTACAACATCAAATGACATAATACGGTGTCATGGTTAAGGATTCTAATTTGATCATGACTAGGGCGGACCACCAGCAGAAATTTTCTTTAATCGCAGCTAAAAGCATAAAAAATTGGTTCTTTTTTACAACAAAATTTATTTTGTATATTATTTATTAGTTATCCTTGAAATGTCTGAGTGAAAAATTTGGAATTTATTACTTAGTAAAAAATAATGTAGGTAACTGAAGAAAGTTATATTTTATATAACTTTTTTAAAAAATTTGCTATTTTATATCAGAATTGACGCCTGTACAAATCCACGTGTTTTTTGTAATTTGCGTACAAGTATCTGCTTAAGAAGTCAAAATATACTGACAGAATGACTTGAAAATTTAAAGTTTTTAGTTTACTTTACAGAAACACATATGAAGATTTATATATGCTTTTTTCAGTTATAAAAAATTTGCGCGTTTCGAGTTGTCTTACATTGTTTTAATTTTGTTCTTTATATGTCCTTTTTTTGTAAGTATTCAGCATTTAATAAATAAGACATTACGTTGTACTAATTTTTAAGTAACTCATTTTATTAGATTCAAATGAACTTTTGTATATTGTTTTCCTTGTGCTAAGTAACGCTAAAACCATATAATGGGTTATTAGATATAACAAAATATTTTTTGGTTTTTAAAACGCAGAATCTTGCAGAATTTTTGTTAATATGCAGTCAGTGACTGAATTTCTCTGCATTTATGGTCTGACCTAATTATTCACAATATGTTTTTTTTGCGTATAACCGCAAAAACAGTAAATGAACTAGAAAAAAAAGTTAATTGAAAAAGATAAAAAGGAAACGTTTAAATAATTTATCGGAAATGTCATCGCCGCACCAAGGCGCAGGTGCACTACATGTGTTTTTTACGGATATTTACCGCATGAAGATGCACCGCACCGCACTACGCACCGACCCCGCCTTGCTATATATTAAAGACAAAATTGTAAATTTAGGCAAAAAAAAACACCCCTTAATATGTAAAAATATTATTTCTTTGCCGTTTTTGGTGTTATAACACACTAATTACTACCTTAAAAAGTCAAAAAAATTAGTTTGTACATACAGATATTTTTGATGCCCAAAAATACAACTCTTACAAGGCAAAATGTTTATAAGCCTTCATATGGTTTGCCACTATCTAAGCGCGTATGCTGCACTTTTTATATACAATATATGAGGGTTGCAACATAAAAAATTTACATTGTCTCTACTTGCAGAAAATTGAATGTTTTAGCATAAGTTGGTACAATTTTTTTGGATGTGTTTATAAGGCCAAGTCTTATTTTTAAAATTTTTGCACGCGTGTATATATATGTTTTCATATACAAGTCTTTTTATTGTTTGCTTTAAATGTGTGTTTGTGTTTCTTTTTCAAGATATATATAACTAAAATATGAGGCTTGCAGTCGTATATGCAATTCTAAATTTTTGCGTTCTGCATGACATCTTTGCTATAAAGATGTGTCGAAAATTTTTGTTTAGCCTGTAAGCTTTTTTGTATGGAATTTTTTTACAAAAAAAGAAGGGGGTTAAAAATATTTTACAACTAAATAACGCCTTAAAAACGAAGTATAAACAGACTTATCCTAGCAAAAAGTAGAACAAATTTTATATATATGATTATATGTATTTTTACAATGAAAGCGTAGCTACGGTTTCAGATTCTACAAAAACCGTTTTGTATCGTTCTTTCTTGGCTGATTAAAAATGTATATAAAAGAACAAAATTTCTTTTCTAATACATGTTAGTGCTGCGATAAATATTTTATGACTATTAAGCAGTTTCAAAACCTTATAGCTGCCTTGTTCTAAATGTTCAATGCTATGCTATGCTTTGCGCATCAGCATTACAATTTTATTTTTAGGTATTATAAAAAAAACGCCGTTTTATGCTTTTACAAAAAAAAGGGGTTACAAGTACTGCAATTTTTAATTAATCTTTTAATCCAGTATTTTAATATTATATATATATCTTTTGTTTTTTTACATATATGATTTAATATTACAGTATTTGGTGAAAGAACTGCACTGAACAATCGTATTTATGTCAATATTTGTTATCTACAAACAGTTATCCCATTTACATGCCGCTTCTTACTTGAATAATGATATAGTCTATCAACAACAACATCACACTAAGAATCAAGGTATAGTGTTAGAGACATATGCAACCTCGTACAAACTTTGTGTTCACTTACCCGCCGGTTGTTTTTTTGTCAGGGATAATTTTTGCTTTGATTGGAAAAATTACTAATATTTTGCAAAGTATTATAAGTCACTTAGCTACAAATGCAATGGTACAGTGCGCACCCGCACCAGTAATTGTTTGCGCACCTGCACCGCATCTGCACTGCTCTTGATGCGGTGCGGTGCGCTTTTTTTTGGTGCGATGTGACAACCATGTAGGTTATATACATATGCGCGTCTTTTGTTGTATAATTTTACTATTAAAGAGACTTAATTCTATAACCTGTTTAAAATATTAATATACAAAGTAATAAAACCGATGACAGAACTACAAAATACAAATACCAATCTAATATTAGCATAAATTATATTTTCAAAGTAAAAACATTACCCGTCTCTTATTTATTTTTTAATACTTTATGACCAGCACCACGCGTAACTACATGATTTACAGAGGGGATGGCAAGTATTATCCACGTAATAAACACTAAAGGTTTACACACAAATAAAGTATTTATTGTACGTTGCTGTTTACTAACTGGATTTTTGTATTTATTTGCATTTATTAAAACTATCAGAATCTACTATCCAAGAACTATAAAAATAAAGAAATCTTTTTTTTCGACCTCCCTACTAGCTAGAAGGGGTATATCAAATGCGGTAATTAGAAAATGTTTTATAAAAGGTGTTACATCTTAAATACCCCGTATTATTAAAGTATAAAATGCCCGTTTTTTTGTAAAAAATTTCCAAAATACCCCATTTTAAAAAAAAAATTTGAAAATACCGCTTATGGTTTTTTTTAAAAAAAGTGAAAAAGATATTTAAAAACTCACATAAAAAAAACAATAAATTGCACTTAAATAAAAATAATATACGATAACGAATACAAAATGAATTAGTAAACGTATTGTAAAGTTTAAAAAAAATGCTTGCATGCATACTAAATCGCAACACTAGTAATGTAGTAATTTAAGTAAGAAGGCAGCGCATTTTTTCTCGATTTGCTGTTTTTTCGCTTTTTTTTTCCTTAATATTTTACTTTTTTTGGTCGTTTTTTGTATCTTTTGTCACAATCGTTTATAATTTTAAAGCACTTCATATATAAAAGTATTTGTATTTGTATTTTTAGTAAAAAATGCAAAATTTATTGTTTTTTGTTAAAACGGGCATTTTGGATATTTTAATAAGAACAACAAGTATTTTGGCAATTTTCCTTTTTTAAATTATTTATGCAATTGCACGCTGGAAAAACGTTTTTTTTTAATGGTAGTAAACTTATATACCAATAAAATATTACAAAGAGCAAATACCATTTTTAAATGCGTTTTTTTGTGAAATTGCGCAAGCTGTAGATTTTCATATGGGTGTTGTTATATAATGAATTTAATTTTCGAAGATCTTTCTTTTTTTTTAAGTATTTCTTGTAAGTTATTCATAAAAAATATTAATGTTATATTATGCGTCAAGTATATACTGGGGTTTCCAGTCTCGAGTTCTCACATCTTGGATCTCAAATCTCGAGACTCGAGAGCAATTTATATGAAAAAGCAGTCGAAATTCTCGAGATATCTCGAGAGTCTCGACTGCATCAGCTTCAATCAGAAACGATCAAATTAACTATATTTTAGTCTGTCTTTTGTGTAGGGAACACGCTATATCAGTTTTCGTAGTAACAGTGTATCTGTATGCTTTTTATTGTATATTTACTACACATGTCTATGTAAAATTTCTGTAAGTGTATATTTAAAATGTTTTTTTTGATTTAGAATGCACAAAATAGATTATATAAACATTTTGCTGCTACTGATAGCACAAAACATTTGAAATTTTAGGGCGTGCCTCTTTCGCCAAAGAAATATTTTTTTTTTCCTTAAAAACATTTCTTCCCAGAAATATTTATTTCTTAGAAATATTTCTTCCCAAAATATTTCTTTTTTTTTTGCCTCTAAAAAGAGCGTCAAATAAGAAATACCTCAACACATATTTTTCATTTGACCCCTATTTTTAGGAGACGAGAGAAAGAAATATTTCTCCGGGAAGAAATACTTATAAGAAAGAAAAATTTCTTTGGCAAAAGGGACAAGACGTTAATCTTCATGTCTTAATGCACCAAAAAAAATTACATGCCGTATCAGTTAGTTTTTTTACCACGAAATTAGATTATCATGTGACCTATGCACTGTAAAAACACTCCACATTTAGAAACGACAAGTGCAAACGTTTATGAAAAATCACTTAAACTTGTACTTTTATTAATAGCAAATAAAAGCTTTTATAATAATACATTGTATCGTATTTGAATCATGATGTGTCCTAGGTTTTTTTTAACAATTGTTTAACATTTTGTCAATTTTCGATATTATATACAGCTATTCAATTGGCGGGTATTGCTGTTAGAACACTATTATATGTTTTTCTTGGTCCTAACATAAATACCAGTTCCAAATTTTTTTACAAAAAAGAAAAAAATTATACAGTTTTAGATTTTTAGCGTGATTTTTTATCTTAATTTCAATCGTGATTCTCGAGAAGCACGAGATTTCAAAAATCTCGAAATCTCGAGATTCTTGAGATCTCGCTTGACAAGATTTTTCTCAATATGTAGTCTTGAGACTCTCGAGAGCTCGAAACTGGAAACCCTAGTATATAAAAATAAGATTTCGTGTATTTCACTATACAAAATATAGTTTTTAAGAGTTTTAAGCATGGTGAAAAAAATTAATCATATTATATTTTAACAAATAATTTTTACGTATGATTAAAAACCAAAAATATTATTTTTAAAAGCTTTTAAAACTTAACTAACGCGGAAAAAAAGCAAAAAAAAAAATATTTCGTAAAAAGTGATTTATTTGGGCTCACAAAAATAAGTATTTTTTTTAATGTTAAAAAAAAAATAAAATAAATGTAATACTAGGTTCTATCTATTTTTTTAGGGAATTAAGTGTATTTTTTTGGATAGTTAGTTAATTATAAAACTAAGTTAATCTTTGGACACTACTTTAGGCAGTTAGAATGTTCGTTTAATAATGATGTAATTTTTCTTAAAAGAAACAACATTAATCAACATTTAACAACATAAATACAGTTATAAATTTTTGTGTTTCGATGTATTTATGCATACGAGAAAACAGTATTTGTAACTAGTTTGTAACGCACTAATGCATATTATAAAAGGTACATAGTAACGATCGTATATTTATCCGTATTACTGTTTAAATTGTACATTAACTTATATAAAAACAGAAGTTCATTCATAAATGTCTATGGATACCTGTAAATCATCTTATATGCCCATATTTTGTGCAATGAATTTCAGAATGCCTTTTTTTAGTAAACAGTTATATAAACGGAACAAAAATGGCGAAGGACGAAACCTTAAAAATCAAAAATATTCCCTACACTTATATGTGACGTAAAAAGCATGTCTTGCGGGTTTATTGTCCTTGGTTAAAATGTCCAGACAAATATCTCTTTGATCAAATTTTCAAATGAATATAACAAGCAGATACCACGTGTCTTTGAAACATCTTAAATACTAAAATATGAACTTTTAAGTACTGTCATTCACGAATATCTCAAAAGATAAATTGTCTATAAGCTTTTTCGCGAAACAAAGTTGTACAAAAAAAACACTAATAATCAATGAATAAATAAAATGATATAAACATACTGTCAATGTATAAATTTGCATATAAAATATACCTTCAATATTTTTTTGGTGGAAATCATATAGTTTCAAAATTTTGATTTATTATTTTGGCATTTTATCGAGTGCATTGTAATTCTATCCATCCACCCAAACACAAATATGAACAAGGCTCTAGGTTTTGGCCTGGAGTATGTGGCTTACAACCCACAAAGATATGATATTAAGCTGAAATTTTTTGTTGCAGACTCCTGGGACAATAAGAAAATAAATGTTTTTCATAGAAAGTTATGACGAATATGTCCGCCATGAATAAATAGAAATACTTAAAATAATAGCATTCCATACTATCAGAAGAAAAAAAAACATAAAAAAGCTTGAAGTTGCAATTACATAAAAAAAGTTAAATACTGTCTTGTGTAGTTTTAAAAAAAAAAGTCATCGAATTTATACATTTTTGAAGTATAATATTTTAAAATTAATTTTTTTTAGCAATATAAGTATATTTTTACACTTTTTAACTTGATTAAGTTATGACAAATATATTTGTTATTATTCTTTAGAAGTCGCAAAGAAAAACGTAAAATAACAAACTTGTTATTGCAAGTACATAAAAAATAACAGTTACTAAAATTTATTTGAGTAACAAGCATATTATGCCCTGTTCGGTTTTTTTTACGTAAAATTATTGCAAAATCCTGATAATTTTTTTGTCTAGATTATTTACTACAACGTTATTTACATCGTTTGAAAAAAATACTGCATTATATACACAATAAAATAATTGTCAACAAACCTTGCGGCTATATTTTTTATTACTAATATGCAAAAGTCTCTTATAAAGTGAAAAAGGAACGATTGAAGGAGAAATTCTTAAAATAAGTTTTTTAACTTCCTAAATAGTATTATTATGAAAGGTTCGTATAATCAGTATCATTTATTGCTAGTAACACTGACGAGATGAATCACTGCTTTCAGAAAATCCCGACCGTCAAAATAGATAATATTGACCGTTATATTGCCTAAAATAATTTTGAATAAGCTGAGACCATCTCACCAAACCACGTAAATTTACAGATAAGTTATCTATTATATTATGATATTAACGTGGTTACAGAATATATTTATATAATAACTTGTACTTGTGAATGCATTTGAATAAGGTTAGAGTATAGAAACAACATGATTCGCGTAAAGAAAATATATATCATCGGATGGAATATAGCCAAACAAAAAAAGTTACCGAAAGACAAACAAAGTATACGCATGTACTGCCAATACAAAAATAAAATTTTTGTCATTTTTTGTTTGCAAACAAAAATGAGTTTTTTTTCACGGAAATTAGTTTACCAAGTCTGTTGTGTACTATAAGGCTAGAAAAAAAAAATTATAACCTGTAGAATGCTTAGTATAACAAAATATATATAAAAAGCGTTGCGATAAAAATGCAGTATATGATGAAAATGATGTAATTTGCTAAATTCTTATTGTAACAAATTTACTTTTTATTTATGACTTTGTAACATTGCAATACCTATCAAGAATATAAAAAATTGTTTACAAAACCAAAAATATGCTATGTAATAAAATCCGAACTGCTGCGCACTGGTCAAAAAAATCTGTACTGAAATGATATTTAATTGACATTGTGGTTTGCCTTATTTTAATAATAACATATAATTATCAGTACGCTAAAAAATCTATTAACTAGTTTTCTTAAAAATTTTATATAAGACTGCACCATATTATTTTTTTTGACGTACATGGTATGAAAAAAGAAAAAAAACGAATATATAATAAAAATCCGATTTTAACATTTTTTTGCTTACTATTTAAAGCCTATATAGTTATTTTTAAAAACTTATATATAAGAGACCCCTGCTAATATGTATATACATTTTTTTCATCTATTCTAAAATTATATTAAAAAAAAATCACAACTAAAATATATTTTTACTGGTGAAAAAATGAAAATAAATGCGCCTTTCCTATAGTTATATCTTAGCAATAAAAAAATAAATATTACATTCTTGTGCGTATAAAAAATTATATTTGATAATGTAAAAAGGGTGCAAGCAGTACTCACTTGTTAGATGTAACTTTATGGTGTACCTTTTTGCAACAAAAAACATATGCAACTACCCAAGCTGGGTATTCAGCATATGAGTGAACCGTCAAAATTAGCTGCATTTTAACAAAATAAAAACCACCTGTATTGTAAGTCTACTATCAATAAAGATTTTGCTTTTTTTAACAAAAAGCCTACAAACACCACATGTTTTTTGCACCCTAACCTTAGTTTTTAAGCTAAGTTTAATTAAAACTTATATACCTGTTACAAATCGCGTATACGTTCTTACAATATTCTAACCTGTAACATAGTATAAATTGCTCTAAAGTTTTTTTAAAAACAACTTTTTTACTGCGTTGTTTGCTGATTACATCAAAAACACGTTACAAACTATTTTTAGATGGAATTATATAAATTTTGTACAACAAACGTTGCAGTGCAAGAGTAGAAGTGGGTCTTTTGTTTTTGAGCAACGAAATAGCACTAAATATTCGTAATTTTACATTTTTTTATACAATCATTACAACAAATTTCGCTTAATAATTTCGTAATTAAAAAACAAAAATGTGTACTGCAGACGTTGTTGACACTTTCATTGTATACGTTGACTAAGTTTACTCTGTTTAACATGCAAAAATTATAGTAATATACGCCAATAAAAAGCATTTTTTTCTTCTGCTGAGTCAATACAGCTGAAAAGCAAAAAACGAAAAGCCGCTAAGCAACAAAAACATAATGTGATATTTTATAGCGCCATAAACATCTTAAAAGTAGAAATGGTGTAGGTGCTCCTAGAAGAATGTGAAATTGGCCTTCTAAAAAACAAGCACGGCTCTGCATACGCCAAAAGACGTAACCTAATAAAAAACTGAATCCTAGATACTGTATTTATAACGCTGTTGTCATGAAAATGATACTGTCATCGTCAATGACCATGCTTACTGATTATAAATGTCAATTTTCTTATTTTAGTTAAAACTTTTTTCAAGGTCATTTTTTGGGAATTTTGTCATATATATATGTGTAAATTGAATTAAATACGGACATATTCTGTCGTAATTTTTTTTTGACATGTATTTCCTGATTGTCATTTTTTTTAACATTTTTCTCCAAGACAAATTTGTCTGGAAATTTTGATCAGGACATATGGCCGCGAGTTTGTTTCTCGTACCATGTTGTTAAAATTACATTTTGGTTGCTTAAAATTTTGTCCCAGGACATTTTGCGCTAGCAGATTTTATTATTGTGTACTGAAAATATAGCATTAAAAACTTTATTGCAAAATGTATGTGCATGTAAGGTATTACATGTAAAATATCCACAAAACTTTTTATGTCAGCAAAAAACATATAAAGAAAAAATGCTATATAATTTTATCTGTTAAATATTTGATTTTTATGCATAAAGTGCAAAATTAAATTTTTTATGCTGTAAATTATAAATACCGAGCATTTTTTACAACTGAAAAAAAGGTAAAATCTTTACCGTTACCAAGTACAAGATAAACTAAAGTATAAAAAATATATTTTCTTTAAATAATATAAACACGTCAATCGACTTATTTTTCTAAGCATCAAAGCAATAAAACGTCCCTTTTTATCTACCCTTTCAATTTCTATCAACAACAAAGCAATTGCAAAAAATGGATATTTTTACGTTTACTAATTTTTAAAAACTAAAAAAACCAATAACATTGAAAAACCTGTAGTTATTTTTACATAATATATGCATGGATAATTTTTTTGTTTGAAAAAATTTTAGACGCTTTTTTTAAATTAAAAGGTTTTTTAGGAAAAGGTTTGATATAGTGGCAAATCAGTGTATTTATTAGTTTAGTTATAAGGTTTTTAGAATACATTGAGTACCAAAAAGCATAATATTGGAATGAAAAGTTTTCTATGACGTTTAAACATATTTTTGACTAAATTTTACAATTATTTAATAATTTTATTTAAACAAAACTATTTATATTTTTTGTTTTTTGGCGTTATATAGTTCGTTTCTTTTTATGTACTTTGGGCATGTTAATGGAACACTTTTACCCTGGTATATAGTGTACAGCTGCATTTCTCTTTTTTTTACTAGTCAACAAAAAACTGGCGTTAATAATTATGTTCAATTTATTTTTTTATATACTTAAAAGATTATCTTAGTTGCCAAAACGTAATGCTAAAATTTTTGATAAAAAAGTTACAAAGTAACGTTTAAATGTGCCGAAGTGTCCATATTTTACGAAGTGAGAGATTATCATATTTTTAAGATTTTTATAATATGAAATTGTTCGACATAAAAAATATTGTTTCGTTATATAAAAAACAAAATTTCTGCTCTAGTTATACAAAAAAACTATGTGTAAAGTATGTATTTATTGTGAGCTTTATAATATTATTATTTATGTCAATCTATTTGTATATTAACGCCCTACGTAACCGTCACTTGTAAAACACAATATCTTATCCACATGCTTATTTGTATAATTCGTGTCTCGAACAATATGAAAACCCCTTTTGTGCTTTAGACCGCTGATAAGTGTATTTTTGCTGCTTGGATTGCGTTTATGCAGGTTGTGCATGCTTGTTGTTTTTTATGAAGAGGAAATTTGTATTTCACGTATAGAGCATGTTTTGCGTATCTATTTTATTTTATAAAAGTATATGTGTTTACATGTATTTATACATACTTAAAGTTTTACTGTGTCTATTTTCTGATATCTTAGAATTATTTATGCATTACTGGGACCAGGGGCGTAGACAGGAATTTATTGTGACGAGGCCTAGTCAGTGTTGTTTGCAAAATAAAAAGTAAAAACACGATTCACATATACAAAATCTAGTTTTTTTAAAAAATTCAAAATTCAAATTGTAAATTTTATATTTTTTTGTCAAAAAATTATTGCTAAAAAACCCCCCTTTTTTTTACATTCAGGCGCATATTTTCGCCCAGAAAATAGCTGAATTACCCCCCCCCCCCCCTTACTCCCCTTCTGCCTTGTCCCCCCTAGATACTCCACTGAATGGGGCTCTAAAAAAACCTTGAAAAAATTTGCTGGTAAAATTAATATAAAATGCAACTGTGTATACAAGGAATTTATCGTTAGTTTGATATATTTATACATCTGCACAACACGCTTTTATCTTTCCGGTTTATATAAAAAACTAGTAATTTGTGCTTTTATGTATATTTAAATGCGTTTTTATTTAGAAAACGGTTTTCCGTGTCTATTATCGAGCTGCAACGTGTTTGTGTTTGCAAACAGCGCTTAAATATGGATCCTTTTTTTTCAATCCTGGCTTTTTTTAGAGTCCGAATTTTTAATGTTAATTTTCTAGATGATCTAACAGCTAATATTACATCGGAAAACATTTTCTTGCAATATTTAAAAACGCGAATAGTGCACCATCGTATGATTGAGTAGTTTTTGCATACGGAAGATGTAGATTTCGCACATTTATACGCATATTTGTCTATAAACTGGTACTTTTTTGTTCAATATGTTAAAGTTTTGCATATTTTTATTTGATTTTTTGTTGGTTAGTAAGATACAACTGTGTTTGTTTCATGTCACGACTCCACAAAACAACATAAAATAAATCTTGTGTACACTTGATCGTCTGTTATATAGATAAAATACTACTATATTGCACATTAATTATTCATGTTATTGCAATAAATTTTAGCAGATCGAGAACGATGTAACTGCGAAGCTTCTAAAGAACGTATTTTTCCTAAAGCATAAGCGTACTTGACGCAAATCTGTTTGCCTATATAGAACTCAAGTGCTTTTTTTTTTAATTCTAGCTCGCAGCGGATATTAGTAATTCGCGTGCATTGTTTTTAGTGTTTTTCTCAATTAATGACTTGTGTACTAGTTAACGTTTTTCTGTATTGTTACAGGTTTTTTAAGTGTAATATTTGAATACTTCTGTGATTTATTTTGGTCGCAAAAAAAAAGTAAAATGACGTTGATTTTTCAGTTTACCTGTTTTTTTTTTTTTTACCTAGCAAAAAAGTCACGGGTTAGCAGACTTTAAACATTGAAATTTACAAATATCTGCTATAAGATTAGTTATATGGGATTGATGTTTGCCAAAAATGTATAATACGAACTTTTAAAATAATATTCCTTGGATCACATGTTCATACTACTTGGACAAACATTGACACTCGGTATTTCCCAATAGTATAAAATGTTATGGCACCTGTTCAAGTTGAATATTTTTTAAGGTATTTATGGTTAAAGATATTAGTTATTTTTTTTACGAAAAAAAAATATATAAAAAGAATATAAAACAATAAAAACATTTAAAGCTCATATTTATTGTCGTAACAATATGTAAACCAGTGTCATAAAATATGCGATTTATAGGAAATCAAATCGAAAAATGCACATGTTATTTTTTAAACAAGAAAAAAACTTCGACTGTGCTGCAAAAAAACTCTTTGGTTAAAAATGACACAAATACATCCATCTGGTATTAATAACCTTTTTGTTAACACCATTTTTAGTTGTTTGTATTATTTGCGTGGCATAGTGTATTTTGATACATAAAATATTAATTTATTGTTTAAATGTAAGAGAAAATCGTTCTACTGAAGCCTGATAACTAGAAATGCATTGTTGCAGTGTAGTTGTCTTTTGAATTTTTTTGTCATGTGTTACACGAAATCTGAAATTTATGTTGCGACAAGACATATTTTGTAAATGAAAGAAGGTAAACGAGACAAAGCGACTTAAATCGCAAAGTAATGTTACTATTATGCAGCATTAACTAGCATCTTATTAGTAAAAACAAGCTCTTAATGAGATGGGGCAGGTAGCATATATTACGATAGATTTTATTACGACCAATTAGTATAGTTATTTTGCGGAGACTATCAAGAGGTACGTTACCAGGTTGATATATGCAATTAAATGCAAATAAAACTACACCAACACATACAAATAAAAAGTCAAATAACAGTTTTTTTAATCCAACAAATTTTGAGATCAAACTGTAACTCTCTCAGAAAAATGTAAAAATGGTATCAGATAAGCTTAAAAAAGCAGCATTTTTCTTGCTGCAAAATGAAAACAGCGTTTTGTCAAATCTATTAAATTTGGTTAATCAACATGCGCTTAACTTAAAAAACCATTTTTTCTTTAAAACGCATCGAATTAAATTTTTTTCTATAAATGCAAATGCTTGATGAAATTTTAATGTGCTCCAATTAATCGGGATAGTTTTTGGATTTGATTTGCGGTTACAAACACAGAAATCGGATGTTTTGCATGTAAGTATTAATACAAAATTGACATACTTTTGCACAGCAAAAATATAAACAACTTGTTGTTGCTTACTCATGTTGCAAAAAGTACGATTCAGTCGTATATCATTTTACTTTTCTTTGTAGACATGTAGTCTGAGATTAAGTTTTAGTGTTTAGTAAAGAAATTAGTAATTGTTGTACTATGTCACAATACAATAAAAAAAAGTGTTATTACTAGATTGAAACTATATAGGGTAGGTTTTTTTATTAAACTTATCATTTTATATTTAAACTCGCAAACAAAAAAATATATATAGATATGTATAATACAGTCAGATAATTTTGTAATTGTTTTTTATGTAAAAGAATAATTTGAAACTAAAAAATATTGTTAGGAAATCGTGCGTGACTATAGAAAACTGCATCAAATTAAACAGTTTCTTTTTTGAATGGTTAATTCAAAGCCAAACACTACATACTTTTAGTCTTAATGAAAATAATATGAAGCAATTTATTGTTAACGTTATTTAGTTTTTTATTCGTTTTTCTTTTGCGAAAATCTGTTACGGTACAACATATAAAATATTTACTATTACTAGACGTAAAACCTTGATAGTGGTCATTAATAAATAAAAACTAGGGCTTATACATAAAATATGCTTTATGGCAACTTTACAACATCATTCGTCTACCGGAGTTTTAATTTTCTGCTTTTACCAAAAGAACAGTTTTTTATTTGTTGTAAATTGATTAAAAAATGCTATACGTAAACTGCACGTATGACAGCCACAAAAAGCCAACCAATATCAGTATGTAAAACGTTCATTTTATATTTTTTAGGTGGAAAGTTTTTTTATTGTATGTAGATGCAAAGAATATAATTATTATTTTATATGCGTAAATGACTTTCTACGGCAAGTAAACCATACAAAAATAATTTTCCTGCGATATAGCACGTTTTGGCTCAAGAGCAAAGCTTCGGGCTACGGTATACAAGCTCTGTATCCTGCATGTATTAGAACTGCATATTAATGTAGGGCAAGCGGTTTTACTGTTATATGAATATCATTTTGCTAGTTAATATAGTACTAAAATTAAAACAATATTCTAAAACAAAAAAATTTGTTTTAAATGAAAACATCTAGTGTAAAGGATAAATTTATGGAAATCAAAATACGACAAGGCTCGTTTACGCAAGATCGTACGTTTTGTATTGTTTATAGGTTCAATTAACTGTTTTTTAAAAAAAAAAAACTATGGGATAAACCAGGTATTCTCAAGGCATGAAAACATAATTTTTCGTTGTCAACAGCCTACACCTGTACTACGCGGTAATCGTTTTTGTTAAAGATGATTAAATAGTTAACACATATCCTTATAATAAGAAATCTCGTGCAACTAAAAATATTTTACAATTGGGCGAATTTTTTCGTGTTAAAAAGAAAAAAAAATTGTTTTTTTTGGTACTTCACTGTACCAGCTAAATAAATTTTTATTAGTAAGAGTTTATACAAAAATGAAACACAATTAAAGAAATGTTACAAAAAAAAGTTTGTTAAAAGGTTTGCTTTTTTTATGATAAAAATAAATAAGTGATGATGTTCTTATCCTCGTTCTTTCTTAAATATGAAAAATATTTTTACCAAGATCACTTATTTTCTTAAGGTCTGTCAAAAAACATATATGATTAAGATGTTTACATATATGAATGACTGCAGTACATGAAAAGATATTCTGCATAAGTGTAAATATAATGGTAAATGAAAACACAAAAAGACATAGCTGTTTTTAATAGTCATTTTTCATGCTGTACAACTTTGAGTTTTTTTAACTGCAAATGTTATAGGATGACAATTATTGACAAAGACTTTGTAAATACTAGAAAAACCAGCCATTTTTCAAACGGTAAAAAAGAATGGTAATATCTGAACAACACAAACAACATGTAAAAGTGCAAAAGATAAAATCAAACTAAAATAGAGGCATTAATTCAGCATTATAAGCAAAAAAGATTCTATGTAAAGGTGCTCATGGCGCTAGCCGAAATGCCAAGCAAATTAAATGGGCTACATTTTGTACCTTACATAAAGAAAAAAATAAGCACATATATGAACTTGCTAAAATTATTATATTTTATATAATGTTTATATTTGTCAACATTGTGTCTTTACGATTTGTATGTTTTTTTTTCTTTTGTGGTACCCTAAAATAGAAACACTAGATCCGCCTCTGTCTATAGGCTTAATCTGTACATTTAGGATGCATAAAACTGCTTTTATAGTGCTTTATAGGCAGAGACTCGCAATATCTATTGTTTATGTATTGCTTACAAGATTTTTAGATACCTATATATTAAATAGTATACACAATATACTGTTGTTTTAAATTAAATTTACTTCGCAATTTTCTGACCTTTTATCGCGTCTTTACATACAAAAACAAAGCAAAGATGCAGTTGTTTCGGTCCTCAAGCGCATTTTGTATTAAAAGAAGACTCTTCAAACGCAAAAAAAAGCATTTTTATTAGAAAATGATATTCACGTCATAAAAATATTGTGTACTAATTTTATATTTTGCTTGTATTCCGTGTTTATATAATGTTTTTGTCGCACTTGTAGTCTAAAAAAAGGCCCGAAATCTATGTCACTTGCTCACTCGCAAACAAAAGATACGTATTTTTGGGTTTTGCCAGGTACCCACTAGGGTTCGAAAAAGATATTGTAAATGTTGAAAGTTTTACATTAATATATTACTACAATATATTATCAATATATTATAACAATAATTATTATTGAGTGTCTCTGGTTTTAAGAAGTCATCGTGACCCTTTTGCTATACCAAAAAAACTGCATGAGTATACGTAAAAATATAAAAAATAGAGCTTTACACAGTGTCTATAATTATTCTGTCTTTCTACCAGTGAGGAATGCCGCACACTTTGTCGCAGTATTCTTATCTAAAAAAACCATATACGATATACAAAGTTGACCATGATGGCGCTCAAATATTACTACATACCACACCAGTACGTTGCACTAATAAAATAACAAAAAAAAAACTGTCAATTTTATGTGGTGTTGTCCTAAGTAACAGTTACATTTTTTCTGGCAAGCTTTAAGGGCTGCCAATGACCTAATGATTTTCTGATACTCAACGCTTTGCCAATATTAACATGAAATGTAAGTAAAAAACTATCAATATGTTGCACTAGCAATTTACTTGATGTTCGTCGGTGCTGACGTCAATTAAAACATAATGATTTAAAGCAACGAATAGCCGTTAAAAATGCATTTGCAATTTTAAAGGCAGGTCATAAGATTAAAAGCTGCTATGATACATGCTAAATTTATAAAAATAGTTAAATGTTTGTAGTGGCTTGTTTTATACCGCGTTATATACTTGATTTACAAAGAACAGTAATAAATATGTTTTTTCGTTGGATTTAAGCTAGCTAGAACTAAAAAAACTAGTTTACAAGAATGTTCTGCTGATTTTGCGTTCTGCTTTTATAGACATGTAAAAACGCA
The DNA here is from genome assembly GCA_034694785.1 of Agrenia bidenticulata. NCBI lineage: Eukaryota > Metazoa > Arthropoda > Collembola > Entomobryomorpha > Isotomidae > Agrenia > Agrenia bidenticulata. The sequence continues at coordinate 818 of JAQFYM010002969.1, read as the reverse complement.
TTTTTTTTTATACTTACTTGTACATGTCTCGATAGTTTTCAGAGCTTCTTTAAAACTCTTCCGGCGCGGTTTGGCTAACGATAAGCGTTATGTCAATAGTGCTGTACCTGTACGTGCCTATATATATTTTGCACCTTTTGCGCTGATTTTCTGTTTGCATATAGTTTTTAAATATTGTGTTGACATCTGTAAATTATTCGCAGCTGTTTTCTTGTGAAACGCTGAATACTCTAACAACCCCACTGAATTTTTTCACGTAAAGAGTTCACGGTCGTTGCGGTACAGCTTAGTGATGCGCAAGGCATTTCAGCAGAGTTGGCTTTTTCTGAACATTTTTTTTGACCCCTATAAAAAAAATCAAAAAAATGTTTAATGTAAGAAAGGGTATATTTTACATTTTTCGGGTTTAGTAATTTTTACATTAGAGTTATTGGTAGGGCTACGCCGGACCGGAATACCGGGTCCGGGTTGCTTTTTTCCGGTCCGGGTCCGGCTCATTAGAATCATTCCGGGCCGGCCGGACCCGGAAAAGCCGGAAAAAGCCGAAAATTCCGGTTTCCGGGTTTTTTTTTCGAAAAAAAAACTTGCTTACTACATTGCATTAATGAAGAAATACATAAAATCATATAAAACTAAAAAAAAAATATTTTGAATTTCCATATCGTTTGGAAGTAGTGTTTCAACTTTTTTTTAGATTTTTATACAACTACAAAGGTTTTACACGGTATATTTCTACGGCGTTGATTCTCGTATCGTATTCTGAATAAGAAGTTTTATTTTAGTCGGTAGAATTTTTTTACGGTTTTTTTTTATAAATC
>JAQFYM010002968.1:0-20667 GCA_034694785.1 Agrenia bidenticulata | reverse complement strand
CCGGGGGGGGGCGGAGCCCCCCCCCCTGAAAAGCACCACTGGGCATATTATAAGGAATAGTATTTATTTACAACTATTTTTAGTATATAACCATTGCATATACTAACTAAAACAATTTTGATAGTTGTTTTATCGTATAATCTAATCTTGTCTTGATCCCGTCAGATAATACTCCCCGAACAAATTGAAAGCGCGAAAACTGCTCAAAATCGCTACGTAGTTATTTTTGAGCTCCCAATCAAGTAATATAACACACGGCGGTGTAAAAAAATATTTTACTTTTGATTTGATCTTGCTATCTTAGAGGGATACAACTCAAGGAACAGATTATTACACATCTACACAGAATGTTTAAAACAGATGGTATATCCATAGTTTTTCGGATATAATTTTTTAGTACACTTAAAAAAATGGCTACATTTTAAGATTTGCAAAAATAAAACTTTAGTAAAAAATAGTATCTTCTTAAAGCATTTCATATCATTTTACATACTATTGTCTGTATTTGTATCACAAATAACTAAACACAAAACATTAAAACACTAATGATTAATAAACAGGCGACTTTAGCAAAAAAAATTGTATCCACAAAATAGAGTTATACCCAAATAGGAGACATATTTTTGCAAAAAACAATACGATAACCTTGCAAGTTTGTGCGTAAATATTTTTTTTGTACTTTTAGCCGGTTTTTTGTTCATTTATATATCTAAAAGTAAATTTGCCTTTTATAAGTAAATAAGAATTTTTTTATGCCTGCTGTATGAAAGGAGGCAATTTTGTTTATTTTTCGTATTTTTTAATTTTGTATGAGGCCCTATTTAACGTTCAATCGCAGTAATCAGCTTTTTTTACAAAAAAAAAAGCTTTTTTGTCATAAATTTATGCTTATGCCTTTTTGTAATTTTGTACATAATATCAAGCTGTGTCATGTATTTGCTTTTAGTTTTTTTTTTCTTTTTATTGCGCTTATAAAGTAATTTCAAGTAATATAAAGCACCTACATCGTAAAACTTTTTATCTGAAAAATAAGAAAGCATGTATTTAATTGAGACAACCATATCCAAATAGGTATATTATAATATGCGAGTTTTTTTTACGCCATAGATAATTTTTTTTGGCTTTTTTTAACAAAGACTTTAATATACCATTTGTTATAGTCAGCTTTAAATGCATTGACTATCCATAGAGAAAATATTAAACCTTTGTATAAGCACTTACAGTAATTTTTTTACATGGGTTTTGCTGGTAAATATATTTTTTAGCGCTTTTTATAGTCAAAATTTATATTATTTATAAATAAATAGGTGAATCTAATTTTTTTGTTTGTATTAGTCTATTTAAACCATATTATTTTTTTCTTATTATAATTATATATAAAATTTCTCCACCTCACATAGTTGTGCCTATAAAAAAAGCAATTTTAAAACGGTGATGTCGTTACATTTAAGTATAACACCATTAAAATTTTATTAAAGAAAATTAACGGTTTTTGCATTTTAATACAGTAGATAACATGTTTTAAATTATTTAAAAACAAAAAAAAATTGCGAAACAAAATCCAGACCTTTTTTTAGTCATAAAAATATAAATGTTGTTATAAAAAAACACTAAAAACATATAAAAATATAACAATAAAAATTATGAATTTAATTGTACAATAAAATTAAAAATTGTCATACAATTGCTTAAAAAACTTATTTTTATATTATAATATATGCTTAACACGTATTTTGTGGTTTAAAAACCAATAAGTAACTCTAAATGAAATGGCAAAGGCTTTTTTTAGTTTATTTTGTTTCAAAAAGGGGTTAACTGTTTATAAAACGCTTTTTTTGGACTTTTTTACATTTATGTGAAGTTAGAGTAGTGCACATAAATAAAGGTTTTAAAATAGGATCTACATTTTTTTTTACGATTGGACCCATTTTAAGGTTTCATTATATATTGATACCACAGTACTTGTTATTTAAGATCCACCTAGTAAAAATTTGCAACAAAAATATTCAGAAACTTAAAATAAAAACAATTAACCTTTTTATGCAAATAATTTTTTTAATCTTTATATTAACATACGAATATCATACAAACACGGTATAAATTTATCAGCACATCTTTTTGCATTTTATTTACAAAAAAAAACGTTATTTAAAAAATGAAAAGGTATTTTTATTACATACGTTTTTCAATATACATATAAAAAATTTCAAAAAAAACGATATTATTGTAGGAACATATAAAAAGCACTAATTAAAACCCACTAACATGTTAAACAGATAAGATTTTTAATGGTTTTTTTATGCGATGAATTACTTTTTTAGTGTAAATAAATGAACCCGACCATTTATTTATTTGCTTTTAAAATTTTTGTTATAAGAAAAAGGCATAAAAAATTCTCCAATATATACAATGAAAAGTAAAGGAAAAAGCTGTTAACAAAAAGGACATTTGATTGTTTGAAGTTTCTTTATACACCTTAATATACAATATTTAAACCTTTTAAGAATAAAAATACAGGTCTATTATCTAAGATTGCTTTTGGTAGTTAAAATTCACAAAAAAAAAAGTTATTAGTAAAAAATATCTCATTTTCGTAAATATTTTTTATGTTTTACATATATTATATTACCAATATTTTCGGCTTACTATCTGACTGGAAAATCGCGATGCAAATATGCTAACAAAAATTTACAAAAATGAAAGGAATAATGAGAAAGCTTTCTTACATATCAGCAATTAAACAGTAAAAATCGCGTACTTATAATAAATTAAACTGATTATCTGCGTGGTATCTCCATAGAGATACTTACGTTATTTAATATTTAAAACCAGCTTAAAGTTGACCGCATTTATTAATTGAACTCATTTTGCGCGCATTCAATACAGGACGCAATTTTGAGTCATTTGCGCGCTTTTAATTTGTGCAGAGATAATTTATTTAAGGGTCTTAGATTAATATCTAATCTGAGACTTAAATGAAACAATTTATGTGACAAGTTTCATTTCATATTAAAAATACGTATAAAGGCATAATTAAAAATAGAATAAGTATAATTTCATGGCTATTACAGGTAGGGAAGAACACCAATGGAACGGCAGGCTCATCAACCATCTTCTTTAAAAAATAAGTTAAAAGATTTTTGCTTAATTATGTATATAAAAACCTTCGGCTATTTTTTGTTTATAAAGATTTTTAAGCACAGTTGTTAAAAAAAGTATTGAAATTTTTTTCTGCCGTAAAAAGAGGGTTATATTTTTTACTTTAAAAAATCTTTGTAATCACTGCCAAAATATTTTTTATTGTTAGATAAAAAAACTATTTTATAAGGAGATATCTAATATTGATTAAGTTATAGGCTTTATAAATCACATAAAAATCACTAAACGATCATTTACGCCTGGTCGTGCCTTTTTGTATATAGACGATAAATTTTGCACCTGATGCTATAAAAGGCGCAAAATAATTTTTACATGGTTGTTAGACGGGAATTCTTTTTAAACGGAAGACCGAATATACGAGACTCTCTGTATAATAACTACTTGATTGAACGCAAAACTCACGAAAAAAATTGAAAAGTGTTTAAAATATTTTTTGTATAATTTACATATATATTGCATAGTTTATATTTTAATTAAAAACTTAAAGTAAAAAAAGTGATTACTTTGATATGTAAATCATATAAAAACCCCTTTTAATTTTTGCACTTGAAAGGCATAGTACAGCGAGGTACTCAAAACAAGCTTTTTAGCTTTTATTTTGCTTTATGGCACAAATCAGGTTATTTCCTGGTTTAATTACGTTATATTTTTACACCATTTAAAATTTTTTTCTAAATCTTGTATGAAAAGGAGCAATAAGTACGGCTCCAAAAAATTGGCAGGTTCTATTGGCAGAATCTAAAAAATACGTCTTTACTCTATATATGATTATAAATCCTAATTAAAAATTCAAGAGCAATAAGTTATGCATTATTAACATACTTTAAGCACATTATTTATTCTTTTTTTAATGGAATGTCGCTAAAGCATAATTTATTATTATTTTACAGATAATTTCTGCATTTATGACAACCAAATTAGATTAGTTTGTTATTTTATAGACATTAGGGGGTATCCATAGTTGGCAAATATCAATTTTTAAAATACAGTCGAACCTCGATTATCCGTATCTCGATTAACCGGGACCTCTATTAACCGGTAGTTTTTTTTTTTAATTTTGTAAAAACACTCTTAAGCGCTGGAAAAGCATATATATAGTGTTTTATTTAGAAAAGTCAACTTATGTATACTATTTTTTTGGCAGTTTTTTTTTTCAGTTTATATGCAAAAGTCCTGAAATATTTTAACAGGCGTATTTTGGTCAGATTTTATAAAAAATCGTCTTACGCTAAAAAAAACGCACTATTAATTCAGTAAAACCTACATAACAACTTTTATATACGATAACTTTGACAAAAGAAAGACTTAAAGTAGGTTTTATAGATTATTTAAAACCAAAAGACATTTTTTTATCTAAAAGTAAAGTGACATCCAAAAATGTGCACGTAAAATAAGATCAGGCACCTTTGCAGTATTTTTTTATAAACCCTCCATTATCCGGTATTTCGATTATCCGGTACAAATTCTAGATTTTTTGGTCCCGACCCTGCCGGATAGACGAGTTTTTCTGTAATAAAGGTTCGTATTATAACCTATATAAGAGTTGGTATTTTTTTTGTATCGGTCAATTCTTTTTTACATGGAAAATTTAAAGAAAAAGTATGGAGAATCCAGAGAATAAAAAATACTAAAAATTTATATCTACTGTAAAAGACAATAACTTATATATTTTTATTCATATATATGTGCCTAGTTTTGCATATATTTTTGTAAAAAAAAAGATTCTGCCAATTTGGACCCCTAGTAATAACATACAAAACCTACTCCAAGTGTATTATTTTTAGATATAAATGATGATACCTTTATCTTCTGCAAAAAATACACTTCAGGTCTATCTTTGAATTTTCTAAAAAATACCAGATTTTAAGGTATATTATTGACTACCGTAGTTCTTGGAAGAAGTATCCTACCCTAAAAATAAATTCAAAATTCGACAATGTAAAAAAACATTGATTTAAGCACATAATAATTGTACGCAGATTTTTTTTAATAAGCAACGTAATCATTTTATGTATGATTACATCTTTAACGGCATACAATATACAGCCACTTTAATAGAATTTTTAAATCAATTTGATAAAATAATTTCTATAGGGGGATACTATCTTACAAGAATTACGGTAGGAGGAAGGTCAATTTAAAAAAAAAACAAAACATGAGATTGTGAAACATAAAAAAAAATCTATGTAGTTTATATCAATGCTTTATATGTTTCAGTTTTTACTCAGAAGGAACGCACGTAAGAGAAATTTGCGATTCGTATCATATATATCAGGACAGACCTCATGTTACTCGGAAACTAAAAAAAGATTTTGTTCTGCATGTAGTTTTACAACATACAAAAAGAATATACTTTTCGTATGTACAAAAAAAAATTCATTGCAGTCATAATATTTTTTTAACAAAATTGGTTAGCTTATATTTGCGATCTTTACTTTGTATAAGAGGTCTGCATTTGCCCGGCCCGGCCGGTTTTGAAATTTCAAAAAAAAAGCTACCCGAGCCGGCCCGACCCGTATATACCCGTTGATATCTGATTTTTTTCTAATGCTGTATAATCGATTTTTTAGCCAAATTTTCCAAAAAAAACCTTCAAAATAAAAATTTATTTTACACAAAAACACACATTAAATTGATGGTAGTTAGTTTCACACAGCTTTTTTAGTTTTTTTGTAAAGATATGTATGTTTAATGTATAAAATACATTACAAAAAAAGTATTTTTTTTAAGCGCGGTATCTTGGATAAACAGTAACAAGCTATAAATCATTTAAAATAAATTTAAATGGTTTATAAAATATTTACACAGACATATATAGATTTGACGGAATAACAATATACACAAAAACGCATTGAAAACCTAAATTTTATTACACAAAATGTAATATATTAGTTTTTGGCGTGATCAACAGGATGAAGCATATTTAAAGGGCAATTTTTGTGTTTTAAAGAACAGAAATATTCTTTTTTTCGATAGAAAATTTATCAAGCATTTTTATAAATTTTTGAATGTAATATGTCTTAGTATAAATCTTTTTATTGCATATTAAGCAATAGAAAAATATTATTTATTTTTATTTAGAATGCTACTTTTAACATACCAAAAACCACATTTTTTGCAAAATCAAACAGAAAAACCACAAGTATTTATTAGTTATAAAAAGGTTTTTTTGATATTTTCATTAATAAAAAAACTTTTTTTTAATAAAATATTAACTGCAAATTGTTATTCTGCAAAAGATTATATATAAAGATTTGTAGTATGAAGAAAAAAATATTTTTGTAAAAAACAATATAAAACGGATTTTTTTATATATTAAGTTATACTTTCTAGATAATTTACATGTAAATTACATTTGAGTACTGTTTAACGATGCAGATTTTAAAAATAAACATATCGTGCGCTTTAACCACTCAAATCATACAAATGTCAAGAAATATATAAAAATCATAAGTTTTTACATAAAATACTTCTGCAATACAATATAAATCAACAGTTGAAAATATGATGTAGACAATATATGCAATTTCCTACATGTAAAATCGTATTATAAGCTTTTATCCTGTCAAAATCCAAAAAAAAAAAAGAATGCTTATTTAAAAAACGAGTTTTGACTTTTAAGTGCTATTATATTATAATTTTGCAGATTTGTATGATTAAAAATGCTAAAAACATTTTTAGATGCAGAAAAGTTAATTTGAGTCTTTTTTTCTTGATCTTTATATATAACTTCAATTTCTGTTTTTTTAGAAAAAGCAGTAAACCATAAATACAAGCTGCTTTTAGTATTTATTTACATGTAGTTTTTTTTTACTTTTTGCGTGAATAGTACACTCAATATTTTTTTATTACTATGTTTTTATCATAAAAAATTTTAAACCGTTTTTTTTACGTAAAAAATTTTTTTTTTACTAATTTCAATAAAAAATTTTTTCGGGTAAAAAGCAAAAAAAATACCCGATGTTTTTTTTAAAATTTGCCCAACCCGTCCGAACCCGCCCGCGGGCCGGGCCAAACCGAAGTTTTTCCGGGAGAATGCTGACCTCTACTTTGTATCTATATTTTGCGTCTTTCAACTCATCAAAAAATGTGTTGGGAAAGTTTAAACAAAAAATCTTTTATTTTTCGCAATTATGGTATAACGGTATTTATTAGATTATGCGCAAAAAAGAACCTAGTCAGTTTTAAACAACTTTATATGGGTATAATATTTATAACTTCCGAGCGTATGAACAGTTTGGTTTTTAAAACAAAAAAGTTATGTTAAATTTTTACAATACTTTAATATGTATTTAATAGAAAGATTCTAATTTTTAACCGATTTTTTATTTGAAGGCGAAGCGAAGTTGAAGTCAAACTTTGCACTCGTTTTTATTTTTAGAAGAATTATTTTAGGAGTCGGAGTCAAAAAAATAGAATTTTTAATTCCGGAAATTTTCACTCTGGTAAATGAAATTGTGTTAAAGACAAAACGCGACCATAAAGTTAGCAAGTAAATTAATTAGTATACAAAAAATTTAATGCTACAGATTTAGTACCAGAACATGCATAAAATGACAAAATATAGCTTAGACTGTATCTTTACGTCTATTAAGAAAGACGGCATGTTTGTTATTTGTTAGTATAACCAAAATTTTTACACTTATAATTTGTAGTTTAAATATTCATAGCCAGGGGCGTAGCCAGAATTTTCTTCTGACCAGGGCTATTCAGTGTTTTTTTCAAAAATATGGGTTAAAAACACGATTTATGAAGTGAAAATCTTAATTATTTTTTTTAAAAAATCTGTAACATAAAATTTTTCAATTTCATGATTTTTAATCAAAAAAATCTTCTGCTAAAAAAAAGACCCCCCCCCCAAAAATTCAGGCGCAACTTTTTTTTCCAGGGGGGCAAAGCCCCCACCTGCCTCCACCCAAGCTACGCCACTGTTCAAAGCCACTCTCATAACAATTTTGTTGCATAACTTGGTGACATTGTGTTTTTGTACACGCCGGGTTCTGTTTTTTTACCAATAACTCATGTCGATGTGATAGCGAGTCAGGGTCGCACGTGATCGACTCCGCAGCCAATCTAGATTTATTTTATTTTATTTGTGCACTGAAAAACAGAAAAACACAAAAATACACTGTTATAAAAAAGGCAAGCAACGAGACGTTATTTAACGTGTATAAAACTTGCACTATTACAAAATTAAAACATTTTTATTGCCAAAACTAGTTAAAAAACAATTAAATTAGATATTTTTGGCATGATGACATATAAAGTATCTAGTTGGTCATAAAGTATAATTAGATGTATATCTCACTTTTGTCTTTATTTTAAAAAATAAAAATTTTAAAAAAAAACATTACATCTATAAATTATCATACAACATTTTACAGGTTGTGCGTGAAGACGCAATAGTTTATGTCGCGCGCAATTACTTTGAAATGTACCATTTATAAAAAAGCTCACTTAAACCTTGCTTACCGCAAATTACAAAACGCTACCATATAAATAAAAAAAGTAGATTGCTGATTTTCGAAGTATATGGAAGTTGAGTTTAAAGCTATACTATTTAGGCAATATGACATGCTAAAAGTACTTTCTTGTGCAAATTACAAGTCTCGATTTACTTTTTAGGCGGTATTTGTAACAAAAGCCTTGTTTGAATTATTGCACAACCTTTTTCTACGATCACCCATTTATCATAGGCAGTTTATATGCGTAATTATTGTTCTTATAGAAATTTTGCACCCTTTTTTTGTGGGGGTTCTGTAGATCTACATAGCATTACCTAGATTGTCATTTTATGGCTTCAAACACCGTTTGGTGCTGTTTCTAGTCTTTTTCGTTTTTTTTTGACCTCTGAATGTTTATGAGTTTTCCAACTTGCAAGTTACTGTAATTTACAGCTATTTTGATACTTAGTGTAAGTAAAAATTTAGTTATTTTTTTGGAAATATTTTTAGTATTTTACTATTAAATGGAAAAATATTTTTTAAAAATAACAGCATATGTAGTCTAGGTTTCTATATCCTAAAAATACTTTTAATTTGCGTTTCTTACTCGATTGTAATTATGAATAAAAAATGCAAATGTATTTCTTAATTTTTAGGATTTTTATCTTACCCCTCTTAAAATGACTTTTAGTAAATCAAATTTAATACAACAATATATAAAAAATAAAATTTAACACACCTTTTATGAAAAATGCCGTAATGCATAGAGCTTGTGTTTTGGTCTGCAGCAAGCGATGAATCTTATTTGAAAAGCGGTAAATGTGTAGTGAATAGTACAGATATTGATATTTTAGTACTGAAAGTACAGTTTATGAAGATACAGCGGTACATGAAATTGATTTTAACAATATAAAGATATCAGAGAAATTGAGCGCCAAAAACTGTGTTGATTCAGAGCCAAGAGTACTAATATCTTTAGCTGATACTTTGCTCCCGCATCAAAAAGCAAAGTATGACACATTACATGCATCTTGGATTTTAAAAGCTAATCTCGTCTATACCACTACTATCAATCCTGCCTTTCTTTAATTAATGCATGCCATCAGGCCATCTGTTGGTCAAAGTTTACCTGCACCGAAGGGAATATCTTATATATATTGGGATCAAGAGTATATGAAGACAATGAAGCTTGTTAAAAAAGTTGTGTAGTAGCACAACTATGCACTAACATGTAACGGTTGGTCTAATATGCGACCTTAAAACAACATTTTTATTATTATATTAATAGCCTGACAAAAAACCAATTTCTTAAAAAAATCAGTTGATACATCAGCCTACGAAAATACAAGCGTTTACATAGCAGATGACTGTTAAAACTTTATTGGAAAACGGCAGCAGATGTACGAGAAGTAAAAAATCCCCAAATATGAAGGGTGCATGGAAAATAATATAGGAAAAAGTCCCGAGTATTTTTTGTTGTGGCTTTAATGCCAATATTATAAATTTAGTAGTTCGAGATTTTTCTATATACAACAGCCTTGTACAATGATGAACAATCAAGCAAAATCAATAAATTAGTAAGAACCCACCAATCATTACTTATATTATACAAGAAACTTTAATATAGGAAATAATCATACAGGTATGTTTATCGTTTCGATCGAATATAAGTTGGGATGTCGTAATATAAGTCCTTTAGTTCTTTATTAAATGCCAGATTTGATATTATTACTTTTTTTTTCAATCATCTTCCTAGCAAATTAACTCGCGAAGCAAAACTAAACGGAAATAAGGATCTCATAAATAACTTCTTTTTTTGAAGAAAATTGCTAAAAATTATAGAGTTATTGAAAACCCTAGTTTGTTTATATTATAGTTAGAAAAAGACTCGACAATGTCATATAAAGTTATTGAATGCTTCGATGATTTATGTATCATATATTAGATTTAAAAATAAGAAGAAAATTTATGATGTCATAATAAAAGGTTCGGTATGATTAAAACAGAAAAAAATAGATTTATACTTTTATTAGACTATGCTGCGTTGCACAAATTATATATATATTCCATTGAATTTTTTATAAGTTCATACAGAATTATACGACTATATAGATTAAATATACCATCAAATCAATTTAAAAATTGAAAATATTAAATCTGAAATTTATGAGCTGCAATATTTTCTAAGTAACTTGGAGCTAAAATACCAAAATATTTTAACAGAAATAAAACCATTACAATCTTGAAGATCAGCATTTTTCGGCGGGAAATATTTCGCGAAATTGCAAAGCATCGCGGTCAAAATGTTTACAATTCCAAGTTCGAGTGCTGCAAGTGAACGCGTCTGGAGTATATTAGGTAACGTTTATACGAAAATCAGAAATAATTATAAAAATGATAGAGTCAAAAAGCTAGTTTTCATTTACTTCAATAACGGTTTAAAAAACCCAGATTTACCTGATGAAAATGACTTTAATTAAAGTATAAGTAATAAGTTTTTTACGAAATATATCTTTTTAATTAAAAATAATTCAAATGAACACTTCTTAGATTTTAACGAAAATATAAACTTTTTAATACATATTTTTTTATTTTTCTCGTAATGAAAAAATGTAAAAAAAAATGTTGCTATAAAAATAAAAAACATTGACAGTTCAAAAAAAACTAACTTAGATTGGAATATAAACGTAAACATTTAATAATTTTTTTTTTAAAAAAAAATAAACATTAAATCAAACAATTATATAAAAAAATAATACATTGAAAAAACAATTTTTTAAATGTAAATCAAGTCTTTTAAAATTAAAATATAAAAGTATGTTTTGCGTGACGCAGTCTTTTTATAAAAATAATAACAACCTAGAAAGCCTTAATATAAATAAGCATGTAATATACGGCTCAAAATATAGATATCCGGTATTAAATGCATTCGTACCTTATGCTAAAAAAAGTACGAGCCTTTAAGTGTCTGAGCATTCAGCATTCCGAGTAAACAAGGCCGTGTCTGAAAATCAAAAAAAAAGACTTTTATTTAAAAGACTTTTTCTTTAAAAAACACTTTTTTTTCTTCTCGCCCCAATTTAATAGGCTGATAAAAAAATTACTCCCGAGCTTTTTTTTATCGTCTTTTACATCAGGCTATAAGAAAAAAAAGTCTCTTTTTAAAAGAAAAAGTCTTTTTTAAAAAAGCCTTTTTTTTGTGTTTTAGACACGGCCTTAAATTCCAGGCATTCGGTAACCTAAGAATTCGGAATTCTCTGCATTCGAAATTCAGAGAATTCGGAATTCTACGCACTCGGAATTCTGATAACTCGGAATTATGAGCATTCGGAATTCTGATAACTCGGAATTATGAGCATTCGGAATTCTGATAACTCGGAATTCCGAGCATTCGGAATTTTGAGCATTCGAAATCCAACCAATCGAAATTCTGCGATTTAGTATTTTTGGTCATTTCGAATATCAAGCATATAGAGTTCGTACTATTGCAAAATATTTATTCTGAACAAGATTAATTTCAGATCACTTGGAATTAAAAATGCGAATATCTAGACATATTAATATAAGAAATTTGATTATTCTGAATTTTTAACATTTAAATACATATTTCCCTCGTGATTTTAAGTATTCTAAGAGGCGAGTAGCATTTATCTCAATTTTCGAAATTAAACTTTTGCTTAGATAATGACGTATATTTACTTCATAGTGTAAAATATTCACAAAATAGTTTTTTTATGTAGATATTTAGAAATTTAGATTTTTTGAATTTTTTTGAATTTTTTTGAATTTTTACGAAAAAAGGATTAACAAAAAAATGACAACCAACGTTTTTAATTACTTTAAAAGAATACATATATGTAAAAAATTACATTTGGAACAATATATAGTACTATGTTTATAAGTATTTTGTTTCCATCATTGGTTCTTATGTTTTTTTCATGACGTAAATATACCCAAAAATCCCAAAAAGACACAAATTTTTCATATTTAAACAGGAGTTAAGGAGATCTGCATTTTTATAACTTGATTATCAGATTTTCGAATAAATAAAAGGTAGAATGCTAAGAATTTCGTATACTAGACATTCCGATTAAAGAAAAACAACCTAACGTAGAATGTGGAAATGCAATAATTACTATATATGCAATTACAAGTACTCGAAAATCCAAAAAAAATTACTCGTAATTTCTAAAAAAAAATTGCGAATATTAAAACCAGCAAATAATAAGCATGGCAAAACTGTAGTTTAGTTATCACTATTTGGGGCGGAAAAAAGTTGAGCCAATTACAGATGTTGACTGAAATGTTATTGAAAATTCACAAATTAAGAGCAGTTTAATTCCATAATGAGCATTCAACATTACTTTATATGCAAATACTGTATTTGCCTTCACCTTTTTTTGCAATTGGATTAAGGTCGAAGTGAACTAAGGTTAGTTCATAGGGGTTTGGTTAGGTTTTTAAAGTTTCGGTTGGGATGGGTACGTTTATTAAAATATAGTGCTGTAATTTACATCAATTATATTATTTATCATTTACTATTTCTAGAACTTGTCATGTATGCAAAATTTCTGCCCTTAGTTAAAGGAGGGGGCTTAACTACAGTTTTTCTATAAGAATTTTAATGAATCTGGTTATTTTAGAAACTAGTCAATTTAAATAAGCGACTAATATATACTTCGATTGTTCATATTATGAAGAGTATGACTTTTAAAAAAATATTAAAAACTAAGTTATAAATTAAAAATATTTTTTTTCTGTTTTTTTATTACAATTTTATACTATTTATGTTATATTTATAGCTTTACTAGATAAAAGTAATCTTTTTTAATGATAGAAAACAACAAAAAAGCTTCCACTATATTGCATATATTGCAAATAACCCTATATTGTATTGTTAAATTGCGTAAAAAAATTTTTGAGATTTTCTTTTGCCTTTTAACTACAAATTTATGCATATAAAAACTATTCCAAAATAAAGATAATATATTAGTTTTTATGACAAAAAAGTAAAAACTATAGTAACTATTACGATAAATCGTGCTACATTTTATGAGCCGACTTAAATATGTATGTCTTTTGCTTGCATAACATGTTTAAGTACGGTGTTCGTAAACAAAAAGACTGATTAATAATTTAACTAGCTGTAAAAAAGAAATATTTTTTCGGTAACCTTTTTATAAAATGCCAATATATTTGCTTTTAAAGACAAACCTAAGGCTTAACTGTAATTCAGTTACTAAATGTAATAATATATGATGTAAGACAAAACACTTAGGATTAAACAATGCAAATCTGTTCATAAAATTCGTTTGTACAAGTAAAAAATATAAATTAAAGATACGTATCTTTTAAGTTATAAATTACCTTTCTGGGCATAAAAATCACCCGAGGCATATTTTAAAAAACAAAAAAAAAATATAAAAGTGATGTCGATTATAATAACTGTTCCTATGCTCTTTTAACTGACAAAATACTAAACTCGTATAAAATAATGCATAAAAACCGCATAATTTTGCTTACACTATGTTATAGTAACTTAAAGTAACTTAACGTAAGGTACAGTAACTTACTGTAATCTCGAACAAGTTACTGTAATTTGCAGAACCCTAGAATGTTTTATAATAATCATTATATTACCATGTGAAATACAACTCTTAAAAAATATAAATATTGTAAATCTATATGATTTCAACAACTTACTTTTTTCAAAAACCTCTTAAATTTTTAGATAAAAAAAAACTTAATATATTTTGTTAAAAAATATGTATCATCCAAAGTATAATTTATTTTGGCGTTTCACTGTCTGTTTTTTGTTTCAAAATTGTTTATTTTCTTGTAGTTGTTTAGGAATAAAACATGTCGCAAAAATGGCGCGCGACAATTATTAAAAAAAAAATATTGCTACAATAGAAAGATTGCAAGTAGCCTACTGTATGTTTTATAAGCAAAGTTCATACTATAACTATATTTTCTACTAAAATATTGGCTGATCGAAGCTATTAGTATATGATATAATAAAACATTCCTAAAAAATATGCAGCATGTTATTTTTATTATACATAATTTTTTTTTAAGTTTTTTTTTTGTGTCGTAAAGAAATAGACATATAAATCAGCCCAATAAAAGTCAAAGTTTAAAATATATTTTGTAAAAAACTGTTTATTGGGTAATGAACAATAAATTTTATTTATAAATAGTCTTTTTTGCATTAACTTGTTATGGGAAAAGAGTAGGTTTTCTAATTTCGAGATCTCGAGATTCTCGAGACAACATATATAAAAAAATTCTTGTCGAGCAAAATCTTGAGAATCCCGAGATTACGAAATGCTTGAATTTCGAGTTTTTCAAGAATCGAGACTGTTATTTACCAGAAAAATCGCGATAAAATTATAAAAATCTTTCTTTTTTCTCTTTTTTTAACTGATATCATGTAACCGGTGTTTTGTCGAAAAAGAAATGCATATTATATTTTAAATATAAACATTTTTTAATGACAAATATATAGGTATAGACTAATATCAAATATAAATAAGGTTTTTACTATCGTTATATATAAAACTGAAATTAAATTATGTCTTTGGATATGGGATTTGTTTGTTCTAATACTTTTTATGCTTTATAATAATAGGATGAGTAAAATTTTAGAAATAACATTTTTCTATTGTAATGCTGAATTACGCATCTTTTTACAGGCATGGCACCGCAATATACTACAGTTAAGCATTTTTCTAGCTATAAGGGAATGTATTTTTTTATTCGCTTTTTATAAAGTTGGAAGGTTTACATGTGTATTATTTTATAGCCAAAATTTTTTTTCAACATCTATTAGTAATTTAAGACGCAAATACATATCAAATACAAACATTTAGCCATTTAAAAATGTTAATAAAAAGTAGATATGCTATACAAAGATATCACTATTCAAATACTACAAAAACTGAAATATATTGTTTAAATAAGAAAAATCAACAACCTTTTAGTTAACTATAATTGTTTTTTATCAAAGTTTATACAGTCCAGATTCTCGAGAATCTCGAGATTTCTCGACACTAAAAAACATCAAAAATGCCTCGTGTCTCAGGATTCGAGATCTCGAAACTGGATAACCCAAAAAAGAGGTACTTTTTCTCCCGTCCTCATATTAAATTATTTCCGAAATAAAAAAAAAGTAAAACATATTTTTTCACTGCAAGTTCCGATCGAAGAATTTCTTTCTTTCTACTTTTTTATATTTTTATAAACTTATTTATTTATTTTTTAAGCATGCAATAAGCTAATATTATAGAAAAGGGTATCTCATCTGGACATACTTAAGCTGAAAATATTGTTAATATATACAAAAAGTAATGATTTCCGCAATTTAATTTAAATATTTGGTTTTTCACTAGTTTTAAGTGTCCTGGTGCTACTGATTTAGGTTTTGTATGAGATATCAAGATGATATTAATTAAATTAAATATATCAATCAGTAGTGATTCCCATGAAAAGCAGTTTCAAATAAGTTATTTAAGTCAAGTCAATAAAATTATTATGTTATTTTTCGTGAGTCTCATTAAAGCAGAAATCTATTACTTAAGGCAATATAAAACAGAGAAGTATGTAACAGGGGATTTGCAGGGCAAGAAAATATTGAACCCGCGTTTAGATGAAATCGGACAAGCGAAAATGTTCGATGTTGTAAAGGCAAAGAAAAACGGCGAAGAATTTGAGTTAAAATCAGTTGATGCATCTGAATGGGTTTGGGATATTGCCGATAGTAAATCTAAACTAATATATTATCCCTATCATGGTGGCAGCAATCAAAGATTTAAATTGGTTACATTAAATGGCAGCAAGGCATTCCAAGTCAAAAACAGAAATTTGTGTCTTTCATACGATGAGGGTCGAAAAGGATTTGAACTGGAGGCATGTAATGACAAGGCTGCATCACAGCTCTTTGAGTTTGTTGGCCCAGATGATTTGGGGACAGAAAAAGAAGTAAAAGAAAGCAATGAAATCGCAAATTTATCTAATATTAAACTCCAATCTAAGTTTTCCATACCAAAAAGCACATCCATGGTAACAACAACAAGTCACAGTATTGATGAAATTTATCTACTTGTTAAAGAAATGTATGACATGACAATGCTAAATAGGGGTGGCGGCGGATACAGGTATTCCTATAAAATCAACGGTAGCGGTGGAGCTGTTAATGGTAACTCTGCATTAATTATATCAGAGCTCGGAAGAATCTGTCAATTACTATAAGTATATGGTAAAATAAGAAAATAAGAAAATAAAACATTTTCAGGAAAAACACACTTTATATTTGTATAAAAAGATAGCTTATAATGGTTTAAACATTTGGAAAGTACAATTTTTAATTTTAAAATGCTGCTCTATAAATCCAATGTGTAATTTAAAAGTAATATATTATAATTGGGCATTTTTTATATGTTATGTAACTATTATATGCATCATTTTTGCAAAAAAGAGGTATTTTTTGGAATATTTCAGACATCGTTAACTTTCTTATTAATAAAATTAAAATTATAAGAAAAATTTATACGTACTAGGATAAAAAATGTTGTTCCTAGGTCCTGAAATCGCATAGAGCATCATATGATAACTTGTTAATACATCCGTTGTGTGCTTTTCTAAATAAACTATCTTTTACCTAGAATTTATCGATAAAAATACCCAAAATGCTATAATGTTACTAAATCGCCTTGTTATGACTTTAACCTTTTTAACGCTATTTTAAATTCAAAATTTAACAAGTCCTATAAAAAATCGTAATAACGTCATTGATAATGCATATGAATAAAAAAATACATTAATAATAATTTTATTCAATATGATCAGGGGTGTTTTACTATTTTTTTAGAGGGCATCAAAAAAATATTTTTTTATACGCTCATATAACGGGGTTGTAATAAAAAAAGGTAATCTAAGAATATTCTAGGGGGTCATGACCCCCCCAGCCTCTTTCACTAACACTCCCCTAATTATGCTCTGTAAAATAAGCAATTTAGGAAAATATAAAATGGGCTCTTACGTCATTTACGGGCAATTATAATATTAAGAATAATTTTTTAATAATTTTAAAAGAATAACTCGTCTAGCAACCGAAAAATGTAAATCAGTGTTACATATAAACATTTTTTGTTTTTTGTTTTTTTGGTTTTGTACGTCATAATTATTTTGCATATGTCTTATGCGTAAAATACTATATTGATATCCTATTCTTGCTATTAGAATTTAACAAAAGCCTGTTTGCAGCTAAAAGCCTAAGTATTGCATAAGATATTGCCTTTTTAAAAAGGGCAACGTGGACATTTTTAAACGGTATTTAGACAGATTAAATATCAGAAAAGTATTTGCAAAGCAAAAATTAAATAATTCATGCATCATGGTATTACTATAAGTTGGATTTCTTGTAAAAAAGACATCCGGGACGACCTTAAAAACAGGGAGAGGGTAGTCAACATAAAAAATTCTCCTCTAGAGAAATAATAAACAATGGGCTTAACAATAACATTTTACTGAAGTACAATATATATATATTTTTAACAAGCTATTTTTTTTGCCAACTTTCATTAACTTATAATTCATCTTTAAAATATGCCTTTTTATATTTTTGTTCGTAGAAAATTTATTTTTATATTTATATCGTTTTATGTGTTTTTTTTCGAACCAATAAATGAACTAAATTTGCTTGAACCGATTTAAGTATTGGAATTAAATACATAATTTCTTCTTAGATGCACACATTATCTCTTAAGGCTTTATTTTTTAGCTTAAGTCCATAAACTTAAATATAAATTCAGTGGGTGATTTTTGTGCATAAACACAAATTACTCCATAAGTTTACTGATATTTTTTGCTATAGGATTAGTTTTGTGTTATATTTGCAGCAAATACAAACACAAAAACTATTTTTTCCAACTGTCCTTTTTCAATAGTTAGGTAAAACATATTAAATACATCTACTTTGCGTTAAAGCCACTTTGACTATAAATATGGGCTTTTGGCTGGCCTACAAAGGCTTTAAAAAAGCTAAACATGTAATTTATAAAGGAATATACTATTTTTAGTAAGATGTTCCTTTGTTTAATAAAATTTCTGCAACTCTTAATTTAATCGAACAATAGAGTAGTTTTTTTAATTATAAAAACTTGGTTAGAAATATACGGTTTTGTAAACTATAAGAAATGTTCAAGTTTACAAAAAAACTATACCAATTATTTAAGCACATTTTTATTGTTAAATAGTCATTTAGTTTAGTCAAAAAAAATAAACACATATTGTAGCGCACCCGAAAAACGAAACTTTTGTTTCTTTATTTTATGTAAAGGGTTTCCCTATCATACTCAAAGGTGCTGCGATCATTTACTACATGTTTGCATTCAAAGTCGACGTAAAGCAGTAAAAACGACCGTTTGAAAATATGCTCGACACGGTTGCAATCAAAAGTGAGGTATTACAAAAAACTCGTCACAGTTGCTTCCAACCTTAAACTAGGTCAACCAAACTGGTCAGTGTTGCCTTCAAACTCGTCAGTTTTGCAAAAAAAGTCGACCAACTGCATTAAACCTCATCAATATTGCAACTAATCGAGACAAATTTTTATAGTTACTTAATTAAATAATCAAAAAGATTTTGATTACTTTTATATGTTACAGTATGAAAAAAATATGTGTTGATAGTTTTTTTTTTGATTTTTTTTGCTATAAATATTATGAAAGTAAAAATATACATATTTATGTTTATATAATATCGTTTGGTATTTAAAAAATCATAAACTAAACTGATTTTTTTTATATAATTCAAAAAATTTTACATTTAAAAGTGAAATAGAAGACTTGTCTTATACTAAAATTGCAATATATAAAAATTTGTCGAGATTGATTTCAAACTTGTCACAGTTGAATGCAATTGATCGACTTTCTTTGCAACACTGACGGAGTTGGTTGCCCAAAGTCGAGATTGAACGCAACAACGACGCGTTTAAATTCACGTAGTCGATTTTGAGTTGCGACTGTGTCGAGATGGTTGCCAAAAGTCGAGTTTGATTGCTTTACGTCGACTTTAAATGCAAACATGTCTGAAATGGATGCAAAAACGACGATTATAATACATTATCATCAGATTTGACAATAATAAACATAATTAAATTTCTTTGTCTTTCCAGACACAAGAAAATTCAGTTACAAAACTAAACTAAAATTAAAATGCGAGACTGAAAAAAAATTGCTGTTAAATATTTAATGTTCTCTAATGTGTATATAAAATAAACTTTTTTAGGTTCAAAATTTTTCGGTCTAGATTAAAAAAAAAATTTTTCTAAAAGTAATATGCGTTTTTTATTGCATTTTTAAATAAAACTTTATATAAAAAATTAAAAGGCATTCTAAATTTGCAACTCAAGTTTTTCTTATTATGACCATGCTAGATTTTTGCGCCGTTAGTTAATTGACTGAAAAACCGGACCGGATCATTTATTTTACGAGCATAACCGGACAGTATCTGTACGATATTAAAAAAACAAAATAAACCGAAATTATATACGTTTATTAGTCGTAATTGAGGGTACGTGCATATCCTTTTTGACTTGTATAAACTCGCAAATTGGGCCGGGAAAATCAATTTTTTACTGATATACAAAAGTAAAGTTGAAATTTAAATCATTAAAAAATATATTTTAACAATTTATTATTCAAAACGACCCAAACAAAATCTGTTGTTTATATCAGCCGGTGTACTTACTGTTCTCTGTTCTAATTTATAAAATACTTGATCTTTTATTACTTAAAACGATAAATGTACCACACAAGAATAAAATATTATACATTTATAAGAACCTGTAAAAAAAAAATTCTAGAACAAATAAAAAATCAAATCATCTGCAACGAACACAGGTATAAACGTGGTACCTTATAGTCGAATCACTTAACCCTTAGAGACGAAACACATATATGTGCGATTTTAAAGTGCCCAAAAAGGGCGTCGCACATATATGTGCGATTTTTTTTATGCCGGATTGGCGGTTCCGCACAAATATGTGCGATTTTTTTTATGC
>JAQFYM010002967.1:0-20669 GCA_034694785.1 Agrenia bidenticulata | reverse complement strand
AAAAAACAAAAGTAAAAACTGCTATTTTATGACATTTGCATTTATTTATCTATAGTTAGAGCAAAACTTCATACACTATCTATAATACGTAACTTGTTTTACGCTAAAAATTTTTTATCTGTGAAAAATACTTAAAGCAAATAAGAGGCTAAAGCCACGAGGTAAAAAGACTCGCAGTCTATGTATCCGAAGGTATAAAACAGCCGGATGTCTGTTTTTGACAACAACTAACAAAGTCATGAAAATAATTTCACAGTAGAAAAATTTACCGCTAAAAAGCGCCTGTAAAAAGGAGAAAAACATTACAAAAACCGTTATCATTTGTGTATAAAAAAACTCTTTGCTTTTAATTATTATAGTTAATCTTTATTGTAGTAATTTATTGTAATTTTTAATTTTTTTGCAAAAATGTATTTGCAATGTAAAAACAAAAAAAAAGAAAAGAAAAGCATTTCAAATCTCATTTGCAATCGCAAAGAACAGTACAAAAAAAAATTAAAAGTAAACTATATGTTGACATATAAATGATTCTTATCTGTTAAAAAGAAAAAACAAACAAGTGATTTTCTTTTTTGAGAAGAAAATGTAAAAAAACACGTTTACAAATCAATAAAACTATTTTAAATAGATAAAGATATAGATATGTGTTTTATTAATGCCAACTGCCAAAAAAAAAATGCTGTATCATTTAAGACGTTAGATTTATAAATGTGTAAAATTTAAAAAATTTGTACTAAAACAATGAATTTTTCTTATATATCTATGTATAAATACATGCAGTGATTTTTTTTTTTTAAAGTTTTTATGTGTTAAACGATTTTTTTATTGACCAATGAATTAAGACTTTTTAATTAAGATTTTATCTAACATTTGTTTTTTTTTTGTATAGTAAGTGTTTATTATGAAAGCTTTGATAACAGACGGTACTACTGTATTTTGGTACCTTGATGGACGTTCTGGTACCCTGTGTTGGCGCTTCGGCACATCAGGGGGGGGAAGGGAGCGCCAGATTCATGGGGTCCTGAATGGGCATAAAAAATAATTTAAATATAAAAAAAAGGTTTAAAATGGTTACATAAAAAAATATTAAATTTTATAGAGTATTATCGTTTTTATCTTTGATTAAATGGACTTATATTGAAAAAATTGGTATATCAGGGATTTAATTATACTAATCCATAATTAAATGGATTTTATCGTATGATAATTAATTTTTCATTATTAATAAATTGTTTTTTTTTATGTTTTTTATCCATATTTTTCCTTCTTCATTTTTGCCGCCTCAAACTATGACCCCTTAAATCAGGCTCCCCCCTTATTTAAAGTAGAGTTAAGTAGGGTACCAGAACGTCCATCAGGGTACCAAAATACAGTAGTACCTTTTTTAGCAAAACTTATAAAACACTACTTAAAAAAATGGTCCGATTTTTTTTTATTTTTTTGTTGCTTTCAGCAGATCACCATAGATCGTACCGTCCATCCTCATTAATATGAACAAATAATTAATGAAAAAATTGCAAGTATAAAATTATTTCAATATCCGTTGTAAATGTTATTTTACTTATTAAAACGCAGATATAGATGTTCATAAAGTTTAAATTTTCAATTGTCTTAATACTATGAAAAAACCTTGTATTTATAAGAAATCTAGATTGTCTAGTACAGAGAAATAGCCAAGCTTTTTTACTTGTGGGAAGTGCTTATATCAAAAAAAAATTATCTGGTTGTCTTCGACATACAAAAGTTTATTTTTTGTGTCAGTTAAACAGACACTATTTTTTAATAGTGAGTTTTATATTTTCCTAAGTTAAAAAATTGTCTATTTAGCCATCTGTTCGTTTAAAAATGCCTTTTTGTGCAAAATTAGAAAATCAGAGATTTTATCGGTTTTTGTGCCTAATAAAAATAAATTTACATCATAATAGCTGTTTTTGAATAAAAAAAAAAATTACATCATAATAGCTGTTTTTAAATAAAAAAAAATTATAATTTTAAATTAATACAACAAAAAAAATTAATCCAGGTATAACAAATGACTTATAAAAAAGGAAAATTGGTGTGAAAAATTATTTATAACAAAAAAAAAATATTATAAGTAAAAAACGGAAAGCCGAACTTTTTAAGTGTACTTGTTTGAAATATATTCTGCTTCTTTGGTGTATTCTCTATAGGTTCTGCAACTTTTTTTTTGGAAAAGGCTTTTTTATTTGAATAATAACACATAAGATAGCATTTATTAAAACATAAAAAAACGTGATTTACTTGAAAAACTACTTATATGCAATGCATTTTTTATTGTGGGGGAATGGCGGGATCAAGAAGCTAGGGTGTTGGAGGAGGTATGGGAATAGAAGGATTAAGTGTGTTACTTTCCTGGATTGACTGGTAACGAACAAAGAGTAAAATATTACAAGATATTTGCAACTGCAGTAATGTTAGATAGTATTTTATAAGTTTAATTATGCAGAAGTATACATTATTTAACACAAGTGTCTGTAAAAGTTAAAAATTTAAAAATTTAAAAATTTCTTTACGTACTAAAGTATAAATTATTCTAATAAAAATTTTGTGCGGCATTTTATATCAATGTTTTTAGCGGAATTATTTTATGAAATCATATTATTCATTATGTTCCCCTTTTTTAAAAAAAAAACCTGCATACTGATTTTTACAATTGTAAACAAAATAAATACATGAACTGTAGTATTTGGCATTGAATAAAATACATATATACAATTTAATGACAGATTTTATTTTTTTTAGTGCTAAATATATTTTATTAAATTAGAACTGAAACATTGTTGTTTTTTGCTGTTATAAATTTTAAATGGCGGTATAATTTAAGAAAATATATTAAAAGTGTTCTTACATTTTTAAGTAAAATTTATCTATTTGAAACATTATAATCGTCCGATTTGACTTTTGTAAACTTAATTTTTACTTTTTGAAAAACGAAAGATAATTGTTGTTTTTTTTTTGCAAATCAAGACTAATGATTGTTAAGTTATATATGAAAAAATCACTTAAGCCATTAAAGATGTCAAGTTGCGTCTATAAACATGCAAAAAATACAAAATATATATAGTCTAGATTTTTTTGCTGATTATCTATTAAAACGCGTTTTTATATCTCGTAATTATGCAAGGGAATTCACCTATTATATCTTATGACCAGTGCACGGCTTTTCTAGCTGCTCAAATCGATTATGAAAACCCTTTACAACATAAAAAGTTTGTCGTGTCCCAACTCACTTTTATATATATGATTAGCCTTTCAACAGTTTGTAAAAAAAACTTTATTATACAATTTTTTATATTTCAATACGCAAAAAAAAAAAAAAAGTTCCTCTTCTATTTATTTGTATAAATAAAAAAATAAAAAGTGTATCACGAAGATATTTTAATTTTTGTCCTTGACACAAACGCTTTGTAAGATATTTTTTTATTTTATATTGAGATTGGCAAGATATGATGTCAAATTTAGTTTACAATATATATATGTTAAAAAATGATATAAACAATAATTTGTTATAAATAAGCCAAATATGTCTTTTGATGTGTTCTAACTAACGGATAATTCCGATTAATATCGCACCTTTAGATAAAAACGTATGACCAAAAAAAAGTACGGTTTAAATTTACGGAATCTCATCCGTAAATACCTGTTGAATGCGTTTATATGCATATCCATAACCTTGCTACGTATCCAGGGATGGGCATGAGAATATTCTCATCCTTTCGGTAATTACCCGAGAATATTCTCGCCCCTTGATTTTGGAAATTACCATTTGGAAATTTTCTTTTTGATTATTTATTTTTTATAAGTCCATAAAGAAGCGACAAAACCAATAAGCACTATATAAAACAAATATATATTATCTAAAGAAAAAAAAGGTCAAATGTAAGTCGTAACTTGTATATAAAAAAATGATCTTTACATTTTTTACTTATAGTATTTGTTTTTATTGCCGTATACGACCTTGCAATGAACTTATTAAAAGATAAAAAGTTAATCTGACTTTGTTTTTCTGCTTAATAATAACGTTGTAATTATGCTAAAAAACAGGTTTTATAGAATTGAAATACATGGTGTTTAATTTTTGAAACGTTTGCAACTCTATGAAAAAATAATATATATTAATCATATACTAAAAAAGCTGTTGTCAGGCATTAATTATCGGTCATACTTTCTAAATACTATATTATTAATCATTAAAAATACCGATATTATTTTATGAACCTTTAAAATACAACAATTAATTTGTGAACAATAATTACGACCTTTTTGGTGGGTTGTTGCCGTATGAAAATGTTTTTATAAAAGTTACGATAGTGCGCTTTTATTAGAGTTATATTATAAAAATCCATAAAATAAATTAGAAGGTATTTTTTTACGTAGTAACCACGTATTTAAAAACAGTTCTGTAAATAGAATTCCGTCATCGGTAAAAAAGAAAATAAATAATGCATATGTATAAATACACAATATAAACTGAAGACGATACATTTACCGTAACTAAAATAACACAATATAAGATGTAACAATTAAACTTGCATTTATTACAACTATTTTTGAAATATAAAAAAGCAAGATTTATCTTGTAAAATAAATCTACTTTTTTTTGTACACTTTAAAATTCATAACAGTCAATTGAACACACTCATTAATAATAAAATATAATTTGAATAAATGTAAAGTACTTAAAAAACAACCTTTGCAGTCATTTATTATATTTCTTCAATATTAACATCTTTTCCTGTATTAGAACAAAGTGTGAATTGCTGAAACATATTCCTATACCAAATACCGTTTAACATGCCAACTCACTATAAGAGGCGTATATATTACATGGCAATATATAAAAAAAATATATAAATGTGTTCTTGTTTAATCATTGAAGTTGGACCATAAAATTTATATAAAAACAATTTTTCTTTGATGCTTTACGTATAAAAAATCTTATTTTGACATGTTTTTAAATATAAAAACGCTGAATAATAGACAAAAATGCTTTAAAAATACGAGTACTAATATAAATGGCGATTTACCACTTATATACTAAATGACTTTATTTTTTATTTTATTTTTGACTAATCTTTGGCGATTTTATCCCATATATAATTTATTGTAACGTAAAATATTTTTTAAAGATTATTCTCATATATTTCCGTTACCGAGAATATTACCGATATTTTTAAAAGTGAGAATTTGCCCATCCTCGATGGTGTTACACTGGCATTCAGTTAATGATAAGTTACTATGAGACACATATGGTTATAAAACACGTTTAATTAGATAAGAGATAAATTGAGATGTATAAGACTTGATGACCGGATGTAAAAATTTGTTTTGAAGTTTTAAGTAATATATTAAAGAGCATATAAGAAAAAATATTACCAATAAATATCATCTTTAAAAATAGTTAAACCCAACAAATCAAGAGCTTCTAAGCCGTCATTCGAAAATAAATTTATCTAGATCATGCTGATATAGATTAATTTTTGCTCTAGCAACTAAGGGCGGGGTCGGAAAATTGCCATTGAAACCTTTTAGGGCAAATTAAGAGAAAAAAAATTCATTGCGAAATAAAAAATTCATTGGATTTTTTGTTTTTTCAATATTGATTTATCATTGGAATTATTTTTTTTTTGAGATACTTATGACCAGAAAAGATATCTTGGTGATTTCTTTTTCCATTGGAAAAATATAGTGAAAAATGTCAATGGAAAATTTTCAGCAAATGCCCTAAGTTACAGCAAGTTTGCTAGTTTTACGGTTTTAAGGAAAGCAGTATTTTTTAACGAAAAAATAAAACAAATTCAATCGAAATGTGGGTTTTTTTTAGATTATTCCTTTAAGTTATTTATATATTCTTATTTAATTTTTATGAGAACATTTAGATATATTTACTTTGAATTTATTCAATTAATTTAGTTTTTGAGTATTATCGCAAACCCAAGTGTGCAATTAATGTTACTTTCTCGCGCTAAAAAACGGTTTTATGACTATCTAAGCGATTGTATATGACCGGCCAGCAAAAAGCTAAATAAGTGATGTTTGCAGACTTACGGGTTCAAAATACAGGAAAACTTTTTTTAAACTGTTAAAACGTGCTTGGTGTTTGATAAGTGTAAATCTGTTGTATTGACGCATTAATAACACTTAAAAAAGTCTTTTTAAATAAGGGAATTATATAAAAGAATAGTTTATTTTTTCTAGAGAGAAGTTGAAAGGTGTATTTGTGTCATTAGAATAAACGCTGGTTGTAACATACTAATTTATCATAATTATATGTTATTTTCTCTATTCAAGTTTTTTTACAAACCATTGTAAATCTATTACTCTAGATTTCGCAATAAAAAAACGCGATTTTACAGCTCTATAGTTAATAATATATCATTAAAAAAGTTGATTGACAAGTAAATCCTGTCATCGTTCCAAAAAAATAGCTAAACCCCATATGATTTATATTAGCAATATAAAGAACCATTTGCATTACAAATTAAAAAATATAAAAAAAATACTATAACAAAAAAGTAGCAATCTGCAAGTATAAACATCTAAGCATGTTTTTTTTTTGCATTAATGTTACACCAGAACAACTTTATTAAGCAGAATTTGTTTATATTATGTAAACCAGTGTTATAATATTCAAAAAAAAAGTTATATATATGAAAAAAATGGATCATGTTGATAGGATATGATGCGATATATCACCAAATTTATAGCAATACTTATATTGCATATAAACAGATGTTTTTATATAATTCTATATATTTAAATTTTTGCAATAATAAATATTATTTCGTGAAACAAAATCACTAAAAAAAACTGCTTACAAATTACAAATTACTGAAAAAGTATACATTTAAATTATAAAGAACTTAGAAAAATGTTAAAATAAGGAGTGGAAAAATAAAAAAATGGTGTAAAAAAATCATGTTTACCATATATAATTGGTAAATTCTTAAGATATGTTGCTAAGCGAGTTTTTTTTAAAAATAAGGCACTTATAACTATATGTGATAAAACAAAAAAAAAACTCATTAAAAATTGTAAAAAAGCAAGTTTTTTTACAATATATTTTTCGGAATGTTTACGCTAAAAAAAGACCCCCCTTGATTCCAGGCGTGCACGTGTTTTCTAGGAGGCCCGTATCAACCTGGCTACGCCGCTGCTTATGACACAATAAAAAGTTTTTCAAGTAATAAGCAGAATTTTTAAAGGCTCTTTTAAAGTACTTTTCTTATATTCGTAATAAGGGTTCAGAATTCGAATATTCGAATTATCGAATTATTCAATTTTTTGCGAGGTACAGTAAAATCTCTTACTTATGAAATCTCTCAATGGTGGAAAAGTTTCGTTAGAATCCTTAAGACTATATTTTGTTTACATGAATTTTTTATTTTAATTTTTCTTTAATTAATCATCTACTGGTGATATTTTTAGAACTTTGGGCTCGTTTTTTATGTCTTTCTATGTTTTTGTTTTCATATTGGAAATTGCATGTTTAGTCGCGTTACACAGAAAATAAAAAACAGGAAACACTTTTAAAAATTTATATAAAAAACATGTAATTGTTTGTCTTTTTGTCCCTAAATGAGAAGAACCACTGTATTCAAATTTTCGAATTCTGTGCAAAAATTTATATCGTGCATTTTACGGAAATTTACTTTTTATTGACAGGTAAAAAACAAATAAAATATATCGTCATTATTTATTGCCCGCCAGATTATTGCGCACTAACTAATATATACAGATAATGAAGATAAAACACGTATTAATACTATGGCGCGTATCCAGGGCACACATGTTTTTTTTGGGATGTTTAATCATTCCGCTCAATATATTTTTCACCTGGATTTTTAAGGTAACAAATGAGGAAAGCAGATTATAGCACAAATTGTACACTAGTAACTATGAAAATGCGTTTAAATGTTATATAAAATAATATGTTGTCAGATTAGTGTTTTGTCAACTAATTGACACGTAACCCATAAAAAGGTCTCGACTATGCCAGTTTAATGGATCTTAACAGATGGTATTCTTTAAAACAAAACTTTTGATTAAATGAAGCATCTAATGCAAAAAAGATAGACATTTTATAAACCAACAAAATTACACAAAAAAAATCTTATAAAACATTTTGTTTTTCGTATTTATGTGTAGATCTTTTTTGTATCTGAAGATATTTAAATATCTAGATTCTAAATTATTTAATATTCGTTTTTTTTTGGCAAAATTCCGAACCCTACTCTTAATGCTATAAAGTATATCTAGGTGCTTTCTTACGTATATTATTATTTTTTTCTGTGGATGTAAAAATAAAAAAACTTGAACTATAACGCAAAATAAAACTGAAAGCACGCTTGTTATGGTTTTATTGTTTATAACTTTACCACTTGTTACCTTAAAACCAGTAAGCCTTCTTTTTAGTATAAAGTTTCGATCGCGTCTTTGGAGCTTACCCAATAGGCGCATTTGGAAAACCTAACAAGTTAATTTAAAAATTAGTAATCGTTTTTCTGTTTAAACAAGTGGTTTGTCTTTTCGTTTTTATTGTATTCTTCGTGTTTTCGCGCTTTTTTTTCTTTATAAAGTTTAAATTCTTTAGGTATTATTAATTGTTCATCTAAAAAAATCAATGCCACATGTATGCGTCTAATAATAAATGTCGCATGGTTGTGTCATAAAAAATAAATGTCACATATATGTAAATTACACGATTCGTCTTTTTTTAAACAGATTTTTTTTTTCTTGTGTTAAAAACCGTCCTTAATTTGTTTTGTCTTTTTTATTATTTTAGAATTTGTTAAAGACGTATTACTTCATCTCATAAAAATAAAATTATTTTGATTTTTCTTTTGTTAAGTAATATATTATTAAAATAAAGTCTAAGCCTAATTTGGTTTTTACACATAGAAAAAAGTGTAATATAAAAGGCTAGACACAGCGATATGTAGAATAGAAAAAAAAACAATTGCAAGACATAGTTTTTTATTTTTAATTTTGTATATATATATAAATAAAAATATTGTCCATGAAAAAACATTTTGACAACCTAAGCGTAAAGCTACAATCACTATCAAAAAAATTGTATATTGATGTTTTTTTTTTTATTTCGGATAAATATCGTTTTTTATAGTTAACTGATTGTTACATAAGCAATTATTAAAGCGTAAAAAAACAAGTGAAAAAAAAACATGGAATACATACAAAGATTAAAGAAAATTTAGACCTTCTTTTCTTTTTAAAAGAAATAAATTATTTCTTTTTACAAATATGGGTACTTATCGTCCAAAAACAAAAAATTATTGTATAAGCGAATGTTTCTAAATGTGGTTACTTTAGATCATTTTTATTGCATATATCTATATATGTATGACTTATTTATGAGATTCACATTAGAGACCTGCACGGTCTGGTTATTGACCGCCAGGACCGCACCGGACTGCATTTTCTTAACCGCATAACCGGCCCAGACTGTTTTTTTACCCAACCGAATGCATAAATTATGCCAAATTAAATTTTTTTTAAAAAAAAAATCCTGTTATTAATTTTTTAATAATTTTTTAAAATTCTGAGTTGTTTACAAAAAGCAATCAATATGCTTACATTACCACTTACGCAACCTAGAAATTAGATAACAATAAAGAGAGATGTGTTTGTTTTTTTCCATAAAGTGTTTTTTTTATCGTTTACAACAAATTTAATGAGCTATTTTTACGAAGTTGGTAAGTTAAATATTTAGAAAACGGATTAAAGCGTAAGCATGTAAATATACTACAGATAAGATTACAAGATTTTATTGCATATGAATGATGCAAACTTGACATCGCATTTTATAATAATAGCACTTTATTTTCAATTAAATGTGCGCAATTTTCAATTTTAATATGATTCAGGAGCGGTATAATATAAAAATGAAAAAGTCGACTTTTACCTATTCTTGACTGATATCAAAAGTCCAAAGAAATTATGTTTTTTAGCGGAAAGTGATAACTGGCCCGGCCCGGCCCGGACCGAAATCTGGTCCGGCGCGGTCAATAACCGGACCGTGCATGTCTCTAATTCGGTTGAAATTTTTGCAAGTAAAGCTATAAAAAAGATCACAATTTACGCCAAAGAAAAAAGAACAATAGTTTTTTTAATACATCAAAATAAAAAATCTTAGTTTTCTATGCTTTCATTTATTCTTTAAATTAGTGTATTTTTTAGTTGTAATAGACCATTCGAACATTACAGTGCTCGTCTGTAGTTTTAACAGTTTCTAGTTATGTTGGTTTATTGGTATTTACTGATGCCGTATTTACAATATGAAAACTTTAGCAATTCAATGTTTTATGCATGCGAAATATTGCCTATTTATATAAATAAATTATATTCGTATATAAGATCAGTTAAGGCTGATTTACAAATCACCTTTCCAATAGTGTTTTTTATGTCGATAGGTGGCGTCATACAAAAGTGTATCTTTTAATCCACCGAAAATCAAAATCGAAAAAAAATTTTTGTATTTTATGTACAGTATGCAAAAATTATAACGCATAAATACTTAAAACTTGTTTGAGAAGCAGCAGCAAGAATTATGCGTATAGATGCTAAATCTATTACATAGTTAAATAAAAAAAAAAATTCATTTAAAGCATAAAAAAGGTTTTTTATTTTACGAAACTACAGTTTTCAAACTTTTATTGGGCAGTTTTTTCTTTAATTAATCACTGTGTTTGATGTCCATTCTATACGTTTTTTATACCCTTTTTTGTGTTGTTTTCATAAAAATAGCATTTCTTACGGTATTTAAATGCTTGACAAATCTATTTACTAAACATTCAATGCTTGTCTTGTTATATAAAGTCACAAATTTACTAATTTAACATTTTAAAAAGATTTTTTTAAAATATTGTAAAAGTGGCGTATCCAGTATTGTAATATCATAGGTCGTCAATAACTCCTGGGGGAATTTAAAAGAAAGACATTTTTTGTAGTTTATCCAGAAATATCCGGATGTATAAACAGTAAATGCTGGCGCAAAATGAACAATAATACTTCTTTTCAAAAAATAATAACAAAAGTTAAAAGTAAACTAAACTAAACAGTTTCAAATTTCGGGTTTTTTAACTTTTAACAATTTTTACACAAAAAAAATCATTTTTATTGAAATTTTTTTACAGATAAGATTGTTTACGATTTTTCATTTTATTTGAATTTGTCACTTTTAAGCTGTTTTTAGCATTTCCGGAAATTTCCGGATTTATTCCCCCAGGAGTTAATATAAAATGATTAGCAGCTTATACCACATTTAAAAAATGCTGATTACACGTGTATATATTTTTATAAAAATTCTGTAAAAATTTTTTATTTGAATTCCATAAAATAAAAAAATCCTAGCAAATTCTCCCCACCCCTTTATTTTACATACGGGGCAACAATCATTTCGCGAAAAAACCTACATAAACATCTTCTATATATTATAATTAACACGTTTTATGCATATTAGATGGCAAAATATCAGCTCATTGCAATATCGATATTTAGGGCGTGCTCTTTTTTAGCAACCAGGAACCCACTCCCAGAGATTTTGATTTCTGGGATTCGCTTTATAGGTGCAAAAAAGTGAACATGTTTTTAAAAGTCTTGATTTTTTTTATAAAAGATATATTTTACATGTAAAAAAAACAGAAAATACACAATAGTAAATAAAATAAAGACTTTTTGCAGAGTAATTATCAATTATATTAGATTTAATATTTAATTAAAAATTCTATACAACAACCTACTTTAAAACAGGCAAATTTAACTCATACCACAGTATATTATTTTTCTTTATGCTCCTGTGTCTTTTGAAGTAAGATATGGTAAAACAAAAACCTCCAAAACAGTTTTTATGCGAAATTGCGCAGGAAACATAAATATTATTATTTACAGATCTGAATATTTACGGAAAAAAATAATGTTTAAGCATGACACATGTACATATTTTGAAAATAGATATTATAGCATTGCAAGTATGTCTTTACAACAAATTTAACAGTTTTGCAAAGTTTTTACATAATTAGGCATATGTCAGCGAAAATCATATATCCTGTGAAAAATTGGTTGTATACTTTGAAAATCAACATAAGAATTTCGAAATAAAGATTTCTATTTCCTTATATATTCTAAATACATGTAAATATTATTAACTGATCAATTCTTGGGTACAACTTTGCTTGTTTAATTTACGTATTGACGGTTTTTTTTTTGCATAAGCATATTACAAAAATACTGATTGAGGCTTTCCAAGCATGATGAAACGTTAAACCATACATCAATGCAACTTTTATATGTTGAAGTCATATAAAATGCGCATATAAAGAAGACCTTTTTTTTTGAATTTGTAAAAATAACACAATACAGAGCAATCTTTATTATATGAACAGTGTATGTTATAATGTACTGTTTCTTAATGTGTGTGTGAACATATTTGTTATTGCTTGAATGTTTGCATATCTTTGCAATTTGTTTTCATCATATGTTATATTTTATATCTTCTATTATTTGGATTTTTAACTTATTCTATAATATTTTCTTGTAATTTGGAATTCTTCGCTTTTTTATCTTTTTGCATCTGATTCAACTGTTTTTACTATTTTTGATACTTTTTTGTGATTTTCGGTACTTTTTTGTGGTTTATATGGATTTTTATTGTTATTTTTTTACGTTTTTAAAAAAAGCAATAATTTATATTTTTGCGATTTTATTACTTTTCTCTAAATTAAGACCGTTTTTTTTGCTCCTGGGTAATTTTGTATTACTTTTGGGGCAAAAAATTCCCGGGTGCCGATTCCCAGGAATGATTCCCAAGAATTAATTCCCGGTAAAAAGTACAAAGATTTGTCCTGGGTGAAAATCTTGAGAATTTAAAAAACCCCAGTAAAGTCTGGGAATTTAAAAAACCCAGTGTAAAAAAGATGAAACTAAAATGGCTAAAGAAGTAAAAATATATAATAGATCAGTAGGAAACACGTTCAAAAACGTATAAAAAGGAAAAAAGGAAAATTTGCTTAATAAAATGGAAAGTCGATAAAATCTATAAAATCAGTTGTAAATGCAAACATATTAGAAATATTTTTGATACAAGTTAGACATACATGAGAATTTCTCTAACATAATGAAGGTTTTTAGTCAAATTTGTACAAAATAAATTTTATCAGTTTTACCAAGTGTGCTTTTGGTTTATTCCTGTGGATTTTACCACCATGAATTCAATTCTCAGAAGTGAAAGCCCCAGAAGTAAAACACTCGCCTTAAATGCATTTTTTATTTTAGTTGTCATTATTAATCTTTTATTTTTATTTTATATATTTTCATTTTTAATAACATTTAATTTTCAAAATACCCAGACCACTTTGAAGAATATTAATTTTAGGGAGTATGGAAATTTGCAAAAAACTTTTTTCTTTTTTCTGGGTGCCAATATCTGGGTGCGACTCCCAGGAATCTGCACCCAGACATTTTTTAGCCTTGAAGTATAAGAGAAAATCTTCAGAAGCCAAAAAGGAACACGCCCTTAGAGTTAATTGGATGTTTATACAAGAAACAAGTAAAATTTTTTAACAGATATTTACGCAATAAAAAATATTTTATACCATTAATTACAAAAATACAAATACCTAAATGTGTACCCGTTTAAAATAGGTTTTCGTAAACAAAAAAATGCTACATACACCTCTAAACAGTTAGTAAAAAATATATTTTATAATGCGCTAGCTCTAATATGTTCAATTTGGGTTGTTAACTTACTGAAAAAATATTAAATAGGACTTCGTTGCCTATTAAACAGCACACAAAGCTGTTAAAAAATACAATCCATTAAAAATTTCAAAGATATTTACACAATACTTTGATACCCATACTGTTTATACCAAAAAATTGCTTTTACTCGTATTATTCGAAGCATGAGATTAAATCAATATATCACTAGGATGCTATAAGACATTTAAAAAGCTTTTTTTTATTAATTTAACAAAAAACTATGCATATTAAAAGAAAATGACGTTTTTTTTTGTATGCGTATGTATGAGGGCTATTGTATTTTCTATATTATGAAAGAGTATGATTTAATAATATAAGCTCAACGAAAAAAAGTAGTCTCTATGCTCCTATATGCACCTATATAATTTTTATCTTTTTTTTTAGTAAAACCATTTATTTGTATAAAAAAAGTACATTCAACCAGGTTAGCAATAAAAAACAATCTTTTTTCATTCTATTTTATTTTTTAAGTTTCAAACAATTTTTTTCTATCTTTTTTATGGACCTACGCATAGATTTTGTAAAAAAATATTTACAAAAAAAAAGTTCGAGACTCTCAAATATTCGCAAGAAATCTCGTTTTCATTTCGACTTTTTTTTTTCTTTGAGTCTTGAGAATCTAGAAATCGAGACTCAAGATCGTAACCTTAGTTATACACAACATTTTTTGTGATTATCATTATTTTCTTTAAAAAAGGACAGAAATCGTACTTAAATAGACAAAAAAATATCAAATGTAAAATTTTCTTGCTAAGTATATGGCTTTTATAGAGTATTTTAAGGAAAATAAATGCACATAATTACATCCCTTTTTTGCTTTGTTTTCATAATCAAAATATTGTATTCTTATTTTTGGAATCAAATAACAGTAAAAATGAAAATAAACGAAATTCCAACTATCGAAGCGTACAAAAAACATTAAATATGGTTTTAATGTTTTTGAGTAGAAAAAAAAAACGTTTTAAAAATATTATGGTTTTAAATAAAAATATATTACAATATGTTACAGGTGGAATATCTTCTTTTAAAACAATAAAAAAAAATAAATTGGGCGTAAATAAACGTAATACATATAAAAACAGTTACTATACTGAGCTCGAGGCCCGTACATGCATTTTGCTATGTAACGGGCGGACGGGCGATATCGGGCTTTTACCGGGCTTTTACCGGGCTTTTACCGGGCTTTTACCGGGCATATCGGGCATACCGGGCTTTTATCGGGCATACCAGGCGAAATAAACATAAATAAAAGGAAATGCACCATGATAAAGTCAGCTTCGTATGCCCATGTTCACCCGTCAGTAGAATGCTAATTATAAATACCTTTTTAATTTTTATAATTTTTTACATTCTGCATATATGAACAAGAAGTGCATAAATAAAGTATTAAATGTTTTAGACACTTTTGTATTGCTTTAATCGACTAATCAACGATATTTTGTATCAATTTTTTATTTGTGCTTGTTTAATTGTATAGATATTGATGTTTTTGTACATTTTTCTATAATAGTTTTTTTTGTAATTACATGGAGAAATATATTAAATACTTAGACAGTAAAAACTATAAATGAATATAACAGTTTTATATTTAGTCGTTTTCAATAATTTTTTTGTTGTCAAAATGTTTTATTATCTTTAATTTGAATACATTTCTTACATAGAAAAGTATGACTGTGAATGTAAATAATTTTTTTATACGAAGTTAAGCAATGAAAAGGCCTATAGAAATACAAATTAAAATTCACAAACTGTTGTAAAAAGACTTTTGTTGTTTATATAACTAGTAATAATCTCTTATTTTAAAATTTAAAATATTTTCACTTCAATATAATATTTTAAATTATAGTTATAAGCCGTTGTTGGGTTTTGTTTCTTCACTTTAAAAATTCGAAATCATTTTTTTGTTATTTAACCATAGTTAATCGAAATTTATATCTCGATTTGCGCGCGGAGTAATATTTAAACTTTTTTATATATGTAAGCTGGCGAGATACGTTTTTACTGGATATTCTCTTTTGAAATGCCATTGAATATTTAATTCTTAAATTGTTTTTAGTGTAATTTTTTTTACTTTTTATACAACGTGAAAAAAAAATTACATTTTTTTAGGTTTTTTAAGTTTATGCTTAATCTGAAATACAGCTTGCAGGGCATAACAAAAAATAATTCCATGTACCATATATGGCCATAAAATATATGGAAATAATGGTGGAAAGATTTTTACCATATTTTACCATATAATAATATAAGTAAAATCGGAAAAATGATTGAATTTTTAGGCATAAGAAAATCAGAAAATTTTATCAATTATAATAAAATATAAAAACTAGGTAAAAACATATTTATATGTAAAAAACTTCCTAAATTAATATATTTCAACAGTAATATATATAATGCTTGAGAAAATCATCAGAAAACATAGTAAAATAATTAGAAAGTGTCGGAAGTGATCTTTAAAATATGGAAATTTACAAAACTACAATTACAAAGATTTCGATGCATAATACATTTAAATAGCCCTAAAAGTGTTTTTTCTATACTCCAGTGACCCTTGTGGAAAAAAAACCGAAGGACTTTATTGTTTTTATACCATGGTCAAATAATTAAAACTTATGAAACTTATTTAATACATAATAAAGCCTTTAAAGTGATATTTATGGAAATCTAATACCTTAGTTTGACATATTTGCATTTTTGGTCGATTATCGCAAAAATTCAAATTTCTATTGTTTTTTATTCAAGCCCGTAATAAATATTTTTACGAAAAAATTGTATTTGTCACAAATTTTATTTTTCTCAAAAATATACGTTAAGGTCCAAAAAGTACAATTTTTTGACTTTTGGGCGGAGAATATGGTAATACAATTATTGCCATTATTGCAATAATGGTGGAAAGTAAAAAATACTGCCCCCATAATATTGCCACACCATATTGCAAAGCCCTGAATAGTACACTCATTTTACATGAGAAAGGGGTTTACTTTAAGTTTTTATATTAGGAGCATTGTAAACACAATTTTAATAGTAAATTTCATCTATAGTGTCATTAACATCTTTAAAAATATCAAGGCTGATTTATTTGTATAATATGCAGCACCGCAAATACATGCATTGTATGGAACCTTTATCATCGGTATTGACGAAGTATCTATTTCTATACTGCCGTTTTGTTGCCGAATGATTTTTTCATTTTCTTCGTTTTTTTAGGGGGTAATAAAATCTCACTAAATCAATGGAATCTAACCAAATTCCAACCTCTGGTTGTAAACTTCATTCTACAACACGTCTTACTAATTTATAGTATTATGCACATCTTGGTACAATAAGATAACAAAAATACTTAAAATGGTTATCCTAGAACACCTTTTTGTAATTCCTAATAAAAGAAAATACACTTACATAATAAGAGTATAATCTAAATATTTATGCATATCTAAAAAAATTGTATATTGGTATATATTTAACTATTTTTATAATATCATATTGAAAATGTTTTTAGTTTGCATTCGCTTTTACTCATCTTACTGTAACCTTAATAATGTTTGTTAAGACCTTAAACTAGTGTATGCACCTTTACTTACCGGCTACTAACTTACCGGTTAAAAAACGGGTACTAACTTGCAATTTGTTCGAGGTAACCGTTACTTGCAGGTCGCGACCTTGAGACAAATACAGAAAAAAAAACATAATATTGCATATTCAATCTTATATTATATATTATTTTAAATGATTTTGTTTATTATTTA
Organism: Agrenia bidenticulata; assembly: GCA_034694785.1. NCBI lineage: Eukaryota > Metazoa > Arthropoda > Collembola > Entomobryomorpha > Isotomidae > Agrenia > Agrenia bidenticulata. Next base: position 3,126 of record JAQFYM010002967.1, on the reverse strand, counting down.
TATTCTTTCCCTATATTTATTCGAGAAAATTTGAAATCTGTATAATATATGAATGTACTGTTTGAAATAAAAAAAAATTAATGAGATAGAGACTTGAGCAGTTGAAGATCTATTTCTATGTATAAAAATATAGTTTAAAGGTATTTTTCACGTTTTCGCATACTAGCCCATAGCAACAACTGTTTTACCTTTAATTATGGGGTTTTTTTTTCCTAGATAATCGATTATTTGCTTTTTTCGTAGGTTTATAAAAAATACATCGGTAAATGTTTCTACGCAAGTTATCCATTTGTTAGTCTCTTTCTTTTTTATTATAAAAGATTTTGTCTTGGATTGTTTATAATTATATCGTGAAACTTTTTACAACAATCCAACAGCGTTATATATATATTGTTGTAGAAATTTGTCAAAAAAATCTATAGTTTATATTGGAACACAAAATTAGTTACAAAACTGATTTTATAGAAATCATCTATAAAAAAATTTGCTTTTATAGCCTTAAATAGCAATTTAGATCGTTAAAAGACAAGGATTAATTGACAAATTAAATATGTATTTTAAGCACCACTTCGTTATTTCAAAGTATTTTAGCTGTTTTCAGATGTAAAATATAACAAATCAACAGGTTTTACTGTATGCGCAACTTTCAACTGAAGAAAGCAAATACTTACAGACATTGTATTTTTACGTTTAAATCTTCTTTTTTTGACCAAAAGTTCGTAATTAGCGGCTAACCGGTTACTTAATCGCTCATAACGGTTAGTAACCGGGAGCCTTGAAAGTTAACCGGTTACCGACATACAATACCCAAAACACATATTCTACAAAAGTAATCATCTAACAAAATGCTTACATTCATTTATATTTGTATGTGTCATGACTGATCACAGCATAAATTTCTTTGGATGTTGTTAGACCAAAACATTCTAAAGTATAAAAACAGTTTTGTTTTAGCGTAGATCTATTATTTATGTAGTAACTTTTAAAACAATAATTACTTCTCCGTATATGTTCAAACTATACTACTATTTACAACAAAGGATTACTATCTACAATAAAAATAACTTTTGTAAGGATTTTTAGCAGCTTTAATTGGGTTGGTATATTTTTTTAATGAACTTATTTTTTTATAATTCCATATATTGCCAAAATGACTAATATGCGCGGAATCAAAAAATTAAATCCCGCATGCACTTCCATACCATATTTGGTACCCTGGTTATATTATTCAAACGGCGAAGTTTCTTTAATCGCAACAGATGATAAAATATTGTTTTTGAAGCAATGTAATCAAGTATTTTCTTTTTCTTTTATAATCACTTATGGTTTCACGTATCTTTTACATGTATAAAAACAGATTCTACATATACTTCGGGGCCCAATAGAATTAAATAATATTTATCGTTCGTGTATTAATTTTTTGGGTGAACTTCAAGATAATTTAAAAAAAGGGGAAGGAAAAAAACATAAAAAAAGTAAAGCCTGTTGTATCGGAGAACCCGTATACTTATATTTGTTATTATTTTCTTTTTTTTCTTAATCATGGTGTACTAAAACGTTTTTGGATTTGCGGAACTAAATAACTACCGATTTTTTAAAGTTCCTACTTTAAAAATTCTACACATGTTATTTCTTAACTGTACTGTGTAATTGATTGTTCTACTATTGCTGTCTCTGTTCAACGGCTTTTCTTGTTTTTCATCTATCTTAGAAAATTAATTTATTTAAATAATTTACGTTTTTTTTTTGTCAAGGTCTTCAGTCATATCTCTACCTCTGTTGTTTCCCATTTCTTTCACTTTTCATTTTGTTTTGTAATGTCTAGTCCCCGTCTTCTTTATCATATATTTTTAACATTTTATGTGTTATTTCGTATTCAATTAAATCTTACTTATGTTTTCGACTATCTTATCTCCATTTATGGTCAGTTCTATATTTATGCACAGATCATTGTCATCATTATTTTCATTTAGGGGCATTTATTCAATTTCGAATAAAATGAGGGGCTTTAAATCTATTTATTCTGTAAAAAGGGCATTAATTCTTTTAACCCTTATTTTAAAAGCACAATAAGATAGTATCTAAACAAATTAGTTTTTTTATAGATATTTATTGTCGTCAATCATATTCCTATATGCTCAGATATATAAAATCACAGTTTTCAAATCTTTTTTCCGCAAAAAACTTATCAATTAGAATAAAAAAATCTCCAGGCTTAATCTGCAGATTTTTATAGATGAAACATTCCCTTGTGTCCCATTTGTCATACACATCAAAGATATCTTGTATGCTAACCTCAGTGATTACTCGTATGACAGGTTTCAAGATGTTTTGTTTTATTTTGTTCATCAATAGCAGTTATATCAAAAATAAATTTTTTATTGATATCTATTTCTGAATCAGAGCAATATACAAACTCTTTCAAAAACTGTATTATATGACTAAAAAAGACAATACACGTGCTATAATTAGAAATATAGTCCGATATTCTGAAATTATGATGGAATAAGTTTTTTGTTTGAGCAGGAAAAAATTCCTTTTTTTCATTAAAGTCAATATCAATGCTATATTCTAAATTTTCATCAAATAGTATTTTTAAATTCTGAACATTACATAAAAATATAATTTTTAGTAAATAGTTATATATATATCTAAAATTCTTCTTGCTTGGAAAAAAAATATCAGTCCCTTTTATGTAAATTTCTTTTATATATCTATTTCTTCCTACTCTAAAATTGATGTATACTAATGCATGATGACGAAATCCCATTGTATATACAATATCCGTAAAAATATAGCTAAGACAAATTTCTTTTTTAAAAATTTCATTCGCCTCTGCAATAGTGTATTTTTTTTTTCGCTTTCTTTGATAAGTTACAAAAAAAATCATTCTCAAAAAGTAGGCTAACAAAATGTTTCATTTTCATAATAAATTCCAAATAAAAGATAATTTTGTATATACTAGGCTCATCGTATTTTTCACAAATTTTTATGGAGTCAACTTTACATAGTATAACAAGTGCTTGTATCTCTGGGAACATTGTTAATATTATGTTGAAATAGACAGCGTCAAGTTCTTCTTCTATTAATCCTGATATATTCTTTCTAATTCTAGTTTCAGGTCGG
>JAQFYM010002966.1:0-20676 GCA_034694785.1 Agrenia bidenticulata | reverse complement strand
GGATAATTCCCAGGATTGTTGGGTGGAACCCCTTGTCCATGATGGTCAGCTGTAGCCGGTATTCCTTGTATTGGAGGGTTAGGGCCAACTTGGGCACCCTGCCCAGGAGGAAAAGGTCCAGTTGGAGAACTTTGTTGAGGTGGATAATTCCCTAGATTGCTGGGTGGTGAACCTTGTCCGTGGTTATCAGGTGCAGCCGGACCAACTTCTGGGGCACCCTGTCCAATTGGAGGACTTTGTTGAGGTGGATAATTCCCTGGATTGCTGGGTGGTGCACCTTGTCCATGATTGTCAGGTGTAGCCGGTAGTCCTTGTATTGGAGGATTAGGACTAACTTGGGCACCCTGTCCAGGAGGAAAAGGTCCAGTTGGATCACTGGAACTAATAGGTAGACCTTGTCCTGAATTGTTGGTTCCAGGGTAGCTAGGATTAGTTAGTGACCCTTGGCCAGTTGGATGAATATCCGGATGTAAATGCTGACCTGGAGAATGAGTGGGATACGATCCTGGAACCATAGAAAGGTCACCAGACGAATTATTCCCAATTGAATTATTAGTGAACTGATTAGAAGGATACTGGACGTGGCTCTCTTCCGAAATTGCTGGATTTATAACCGATGGAGTTGTTCCTAGTGTCTCAATAATCATGGTGGCATTTTGCATGACTGGTTTTGGTGTTTCAGAAGTAGGAGTAGGGGAAGTCTCATTCATTAGTAAATTTGGATTCGGATTTACCGTAAATTGCATTTCATTATCTGTACTATTATGATGAGCTATGTGCATAGAAGATTCAGTACTTTGTTGTTGCATCGTCCAGTTAATTGAGGTTGAAGATTCTAATTGATTCACAGGTTTGGATTCAGTAATATTGACAAGATTATTGCTCACTGGACTGACTGAAGACGTTAGAATTGATTCCATATTTGAAGCATGAGGTGTCGTACTCGTAATGTCAAACGCGGCTGGAATAGACGCTGGATATATTGTACTCCAAATATTAGATACAGTCGAAGTCTCTCTCTCAGTTGTTGTGGGTGCAGTTAAGGTCGTGTGTTCGACAATGAGTGTTGTTGAAATTGGGACTCCAGTTGTGGTAACAGAAGGGGTCTCAGTGACACTACTGATACTTGTTGGGTTGTTTTCATGGATCGTTGTGGGTTCAGAAGTAATAATTGAAGGACTTGTTGATGTCGGATTTTGAATAGGAATTGTGGTTGTAATTTCAGTTGACGGAGTTGCACAATTGCCTATAGTTTGTGATGTTTCCTGGCTCATGTCGTTCGTCATAGTAGTTGCAATCATAGGACGTGTAGTAGTTGTCGTCTTAGTGGGTTGACGGTGTTTTAGCTTCTGAGGAAACAAGGATACCCAGAGTTTCGCTGCCACATTTGAAATAGGGTCGTAGGGGTTCAAGTATAAGTCAATCGTTCGTTCTTTTGACGTAGGAATAAATTCTTCTTGACGCAATGAATAACTCGAGAACGACTTTGGAAATTTATTATTTCCTTCGGTTTGACAAAACACACCAATGAGAGGGATAAAAATTAAGATATTGGATCTCATGATTGTTTGATCAACTTAGCTTTAACTAGTAAACTTACCGTTATCGTCTCAAAATCATGACTGAAAATACCGGCCTTATTTATAGGTGTAAATACTTTATTGGGATGATTAGCCTCGTTTGGAATAATATATGTATGTTGTCTACCTGGGGAACCTTAATAAATTATTTAATGCAACAACTGGAATCAAAAGCTAGTGAGGTGGGAATACAGTTCATGATGTAAAGAAAAACTTTCACTTCATAACTTTCAAAATAAAATGAAAAATTAAAGCCATCAAATTCATTGCTGTTTAAATATTTTAAATAAACGTCTGGAAATTCTTAATCCATCTAAGGCAAAATCAAGCAACTTCTAATCCAGTCACACTTGGACATTTTTATGTTTATTTAAGTGACACGACGACACCTAATTTCTCATATAGATATTATACACGACTATCCATTCCAAAATTGACACATAATTTATGGTACGAGATGAATATCCTCCTCTACTTTTGACGTCAATGATTTCCTATCTCTCATCTAAATCTCAATAACAACATCTGTCACTTAAAATTAATCTAAAACCGAGTGCAATCGGTCGTACCTGACAGACCCCCGCTATCCTTGCCTTTCGATTTGCGAAAGTAGTTCTGAATCTCTTCCATACTAATACCCTTCGTCTCGGGCACAAAGATGTATATGAAAACCGCCCCCAGAACAGAACAGATCGAGAACATGGCAAAACACCAATGCAATCCTATTTTTAATTCAATATTTATGAAAAAGGCTGTTACTAGATATGCAAAGGTCCAATTGAACGTTGTTGCTGCAGCAGATGCAATTCCAATGACAGCAGGGCTATTTAGCTCGGCAACCATTAGAAAAGGCACTGGACCTAGCCCTATGGCAAAGAAAATTATAAAAACACTCATACTGGCTAAGGGTACCCATTCAAGGCGTTCTTTGAGAGCCTGGTCCATGTCTTTGAAGTAGAAAAAGATGCCCAAAGTCATCATCGCAAAAGCTGTCCCAATTTCAGAAATTATTAGCAGAATCCTTCGACCCGATTTGTCCACTAGAAACGCTGAGAAGCATGTAGCTATCACTTGAAGTGATCCAACTATTATTGTGGACTGATTTGGATCCAGTACAGTACCACCACCTTTTTCAAATATGTACACTGTATACACTAAGATCGCTTCGATTCCCGTCATTTGTTGGAAGAACAATAAAAGTAATGAAATTAGTAGAGGCTTTATTGTTCGCATTTTGAACACATCCTTGTAGGATTTCTTTTCCTCTTTACATTGGTCCGAATTAGCTTGCATCTACTCCGTAAGAATAAGAAAATATCATCATAAGACTTTGATAAGAAGATGAGACAGCGTGGGATTTTGAAAAGGTTCGAAACTTACGGAGAACAATTCAAACTGGACATCTGTCACCGATTTAGCCCCTCTTAACCATGCTAGAGATTTGCCCGCATCTTTTACCCTTCCTCTAGAGATAAGGAATCGTGGGGATGCGGGGATGCATACCATCATTAATAGCCCTGCGAGAGGAACCATTCCGCAAGTAAAGGCAAGCCATTGCCAACCTACGAAGGAACCGAGAACGTAGACAAACAAGTTTCCCAACGTTACCATTACTTGGAATCCCGAACATAGCATTCCACGAATACGATCTTCCGCTATTTCTCCGATAAATATTGGTACGACCAAAGATGCTGCACCCGCACAGAATCCTGTAAGGATATTGTATACGATGAATTAATGTTATAAAACATTTGACTACGTACCACAAGGCGATTTTGAATACATTTTGTAAATACCCGTAAGTATTCGTCCAAAATATACCGAATTAAGGTGAGCTGATGTAGCAATGAGGAGCCATCCACCTACAAAGGGTACTGTTAGAGTGATCAGAGTGACTTTTCGGCCGATTTTTCCAATGAGAAATCCTATTGGGGGCCCCGAAATTAGAGCAGCTAACTGAAAAAATTAGTATGCGTAAAAAAATCACATCACATTTAAACAAAAACAGAAAGATTTTTGTTTTAAATATTCAAACTCATGTGTGTACCAATGCTATTGATGCTACTTTGGCTTGTTCGGATTCTGTAATTTCCTGAAGCTTATCACTTTCCTCCATACTGGGTAATCCTGTAGAGGTGAATGCCTCAACGGTCCCCATTCCAAAAGCACTTATCGTGGCTAAAAAACTTATAATTTTAGTTACTATCAAACCTCAAACGTTTAGTTGCATAAGATTGGTATGGAACCAACCTGCGAACGCTGCAAATACTTGGGGAAGTATTTTGGATTCGAATTTATAATCCGTAAAATCACTTGCAGTAAAGATGGATGAGATAGAAGTAGCCATAACTGAAGAGGGTGATTCTAGTTTCAGTTTGACTGTTTTAAAATCCAGAAAAACTTAAATGACTGGTGCAAGCAACTACATTTAAAACACATTAGTGTATATGCATTATTTACTATTTAAAAATGAGTTTCAGTCCAAATTTAACTTATTGTTATGCTTGATCAAATGAAGAAAATCATTTAGGTGGAGGATCTTTAAAGACTTTTTTTTATTGCAGGGTAATTATATCAACGCTAGTACAGCCATATGGTTAATCTTATCTCCCTCGCACAAAAATAAGTATTCAACGATTGTGTTTCATCTAGTTTCTATCACTGAATCACTCTAAAAAATTGAGCAATAAATATGGAATCCAATAATACTTCTACCAGGGGCTAATGGAATTATTAGATCATTCGGTGTGAGTCAAGGATTGGTGATTAAAACAAAAAGGGCTGCTTATCCATCTAATTCTAATTGGCTCTGGTCATGGTATTTCTTAAATGAGGCTTAAAATATGATAATTCATCAGTTCTTGTTATTGCCTTTGTTTTCTTATTGTAGGTGCCGACTGCTGATGTATTTTCAGACACATTTTTTCAAATAAGAAATCCCAACTTTTATTGTTTGTCTCACGTCATTCTGTTTCAATTTATCAAATATTTTGTTGAAGCATCGTGTCCTATGATAAGAAACGAATCATTTTTAACTATGAATCACAAATCCCGACGATGGTTCTATTTAATTGATTACTAGTCGCGCTATGAAGTATGAGGAAAACATGCAAGTAAATTAAACTTCCTTGCTACGTATTTAAAATATGATATAAGCTAGCTACTCTACTTCGTATGACGATACATATGAAGGAAAACTAACATCCTAAATAAACTTATGCTACGCCCCTCAAACAATTACAATTTCCATCATCAGTAATCGGTAATATATACACCATTCATCTTAACTTTTACGTGAAGTACAAGGAAAATCAAATCATTTTATAACAGCAATATAACTTAATAATTATTTTGAAATGCATTTACAATTTATTAACTTTGGCAACTTCAACAATCCTATAGCACAAGCCCCAACGTCCAACCTGTCCAACCCAAAGTCTTAAGCTTAAACGATAGTCTTTTGTAAAATATTATAAAGTCAGCATGAAAATATCAATTCCATTCCATTCAATACCTCCAACCCAATGATTTAAAATTTACAAAACGTATCCTCATCATCGATCAGTTCAACTCGTACCTATGCAACCTGCCATCATGACTTTGATGATGACATATTGACCTACTCATCCTAACCAAGCCAGTATAGTAAGACTGCCCTAGATTATCATGTAATCTACCTCGCGACCTAGTACGGTAAATCAAAGTTCATATGTCAGGGTCAATCCATCCAGATTTATTAGTGAAGAAACTCCGAGTCCATCCGTCAATCCATAGAGCTGGAGCAGGAGACTATAGAGAGGCAGGAGAGATGTGTTATAATGAAAGTGGGAGCATGGGAGCAGTCATTTGAATCCCGACCTCTTAAGTCTTATAAATCTTAAAATTTGTCCCCCCTGTCCTCAATCCTAAAATCCTAACCTAGTTTGTAGTTGACCAGCTTTTTGACCAATTTGACCCACATATTAAAAATAATAATATATCATATTATTATAATTTTACTATTTATATTAGATACCAAAGGGTAAAAGTTAATATATAAATTAGAATATCTCTTCATTTGCAACTGGCAGAGGTGGCTGTATTTTTTCCATAGTAAGTGTAGCAAGGGAATTATTACATTGCACACTATTTAGTTATCATTGCCTAGCACACTGAGCATTAGATTCAGGATTGAACATTAATAGATTAGAAGAAGCAACTAGGAGGAATAGACATCATTTATCCTTTAACCATTTTGGGAGTAAATTGGAAGCGAAAGTTTCCCTTGTCGTTCATCATTCTTCACATGATGTGTTAGTTAGTAAGTAGTTTGTGTGAGGTTAGCAGTTGTTATCAAAGCATTGCATTGGATGGATTGTACACGAATGGTTGTGGTGGTGGAGTGTTAAAAATTGTAAGTGTTTACTTACTGCTGCACTTCATACAGTCTGAGTTTGGATTGTTCACTCAATAATAATACAAGAGTTTTTGTATTACTTATTATTATCTGCATGGGATGAGACGGTGGTGGTCGGTGGTGCTCCTGATAGGTTTAGTAGATGGGAATCAATATTTTTAAAAGCTCATTTACACTTGGATGTTCGAAACATTATGGAGGGTGCCTTGGAAGACCAAACCTTGATGTCCAGTAGGGCTGGGAAGCCCCTTGAAATTCCTTGTGTAAGTTTATTTAACTGAATAAATTATCTTTTAGAGAGGCAGAAACGAACAATAAGTAGAAAGTTGGAATGTTGGGCTGTAAATGAGGCCACTTCTTCCGATTTCTACACGTTGTGGTCATTAGAACATTGAACACTAAAAGTGAAACTGGTGATGATTGATGATAGTGTTATAGGTTACTATTATAATATATGATGCGTTTTAATGTACGTTAACGTTTTAAAAAATCTTGGGACTAAATTAATGTAATTTAATTATTTTTTTAAATAGATAACCCACCATGTTCTGAAATTCCTGCCTCATACCGATCTCAAAAAAAGTCGTTTCGTCTCAAGAACATTCAACGAGGAAGCTATCCGAATTTTAAGAAAGACCTCGAAAATCGTTCTCAACAGTCCAAAGAGGCTCATTGCCTTTTATTTGGAGAAATTCGAAAGTGTGGACAGATTTTGTGAATGCTTGCAGCTTATAAATGTGCACGTGGCCACCCCCTCGATGAAGATGTGCTTTGAGACTTTCGGTCCTAGGTTGAAAGCATTAGACTTGAGGGATTCCAAGTGGACGTGTGAAGAGTTAGAGAGTATACTGACGGAGACAATGGTCAATTTAGAGGATTTAGTTGTACATGGAGCGATTCCGAAAGATGCGATGAGACTATATCACCAACAGGAAACAATTACTGCAAGCTATGACGATGCGATTCGTCCTATACCGAAGTTACCAAAGATTAAGCAACTGGATCTACAACTTTTCGACAAGTCCCCGGAGGAGGATCCCTTGAAACAATTTGTGATTGATATTTTAACATCCGCTTACAATCTTGAGGTTTTGAGGTCTTGTGATGCGGGGAAATGGAGAAATAGAAGGGAGCGGTTTCATCGAATCCTATTCGAGCTTCTTATTGACCCTCAGGTGAAGCTACAGTTTTTGAAGTTGCGTAGGGTGGATTTCAGCATAACTCCGTGGGGAGATGACCAAATTCAACGGCTTATTGGGAAGAAGTTTCCACTTGGGTACTTAAATTTGACGATTCTTCCGGCTATCTCAATCTCGACAGTTACAAATCTATTGATCTCATTACGGAACACGTTAGCCAAATTGAAGCTCTCCTTCACGTACTGGAGACTAACAGAGTTTCCCTGTGATATGAATCTACACAGACTACATCACTTGTCTTTAGATTGGTTCAATGGATCCTTGGCATTTGTAACCCATTTTAAAAGCTTGCAGACCCTGATACTGGCACAAGTGGACCTTAACGAAGTTTTTACTCTGGAAGAAGTCACAAGATTTTCAAAGCCGCACAATCTGTCTACACTTGAAGTATATCAGCACTCCGGGGCTGCCGTTCTTCCTAACAGTGTCCAGTTAATATCGGAAGTTTTTCCTGTGATTTCAAAATTGGTTTTAGGAAAACTGAATGATAAATCTTTGAGAGTTGTGTTTACTCAGTTCCCTATGGTGGAAGAATTTTCAGCAATTGAGGGAGCTTTTACGGATATTGGAGTAACTGGCATTGATATCGACCCGTGTAATGTTTGTAACCACCTGCACTTTTCTGAACAGATTAAAGGTAGTAGTATGGACAGTAAGGAGACGCCCAGAATGCATAAAGACGATTCAGAAGTTGGACAGAGGCCGCAGAGGAAACATGCTTTCATTGGCAATTTGATAAGTGCGTTTTGTCTCTTGGATGATTGTAACGGTTGATTCAATTTTATTGATTTAAATTTTACGTGTCCTTAGATCTCAGGAAGCTTGAACTGAAATCACCACACATGACTAACCTTTCTATACTTCATGGTATCGTCTATTGTCAGCGTCTTCGGTCTTTGTCTTTTTGGTGCTATGAGGTACTAGATTGTGGACATATTTTTTGACTTAGCACGTGTAGTATTTTCGATTTGTCATTTTCTGTGTTTTTTTTTTATTGCAGTTACCTTTTCAATCACTGCGAAAGTTGCTGGAAACCTTCAACTTCGAATACTTGGAGACCACACATTCTTTTAGTCATAAATCAGAGATTCGATACGCTTTGACAAAGATGGAAGGGCGAACTTTGATCTTGAATGGACTCGTAGCTCCTCGGTCATCATCTGGGCGATCCCAAGAAGTCCAAAGGTTTTTAAATCATTTTAGTGAAAACATGGGCCGAAACTCGAAAACCAATACTAAAACTCCTCAGCACTTACTACTGGTCTATGAAGATTGTCCGGGTGGCAAAAGTGTAATTAAACGTCAACGTCAAGAACTCTTACATATATGAATCCCGTATAGCTTTAGAGGATCAAAAGGCTGCATAAAATTATCCAAGTATTTAATTACATTACATTATTACTATTAAGACTGACACATAAACTACGGATTCGGATCATGTATCCTCGTCGAAACAATTATATCGTATGAAATCTACTAAATGCTGAACTATACAACTAGTGAAGTTTAGTACCACAGCTATTGAAATTTTCCTTTCTGTGTGTACTTAAATTCTAGTGTACTTAAAAGAACTGTCCTTTCTGATGTTTTTTTTTTGTAATTTTAACTAATTGTAAGAATCGGGGTACTGCTACACGTTATTTTAGCAATTTGCTAGCACCCTTGACTTTGAGTTGACAATCCCTTTGTATTCAATTCTAAATTACTTGTTCGTCCATAATTTCTTATTATTTTTATTGTAACTATGAACCTCGCATTATAAAGCTAATTAAAACCAGTGTGAAAACGATATCGCACCTATAAATATTACATTTATGTGCAATGATTATATTTATAAAATGGGCATATTCCGTATACCAATCTAAAGTACTTTGGAATATAATTTTAACTAACTGGATATCCTCTCCTATTTAAAATCTTGAATTAAGGTTTATTTATAATTTATATAGTTTTAATCAGTGACAACGGATTGAGTCGTTTTAATTTTCATTATCACAGACTTCCCTTAAGTACATACTTCAGCAGATCTTCTTTAGTCAGTCTTTCTATACGAATCGTCAAGTCATTTAATACTCGGCTATTCATCAGTGGTTCATATATGCGTATCCCTTCTTCCCTTCAGGATCCGAATTAAAGTTGAAATAAAGTGTATTATAAACTGAAATCCCGATTTCCGTTCTAAACGGACTATCAGACTGGAATCTTTGGATTTACGTAATGGTCATATGCATAGTCTAAACGGTTTCTCTATCTCACGCAGCTTGAACAAGATACCATCGAACTGGTTTTACCATGATAAAGAAATTTCCCAAAAAATACTCGGGGTACTTGAATGAATAAGGCACTTTGAGACGTAACAGCCAACATACAGGAAGAATTCTCAATACATTATATAGTCAGAACCCTTGTTGAAGCTTTGAAAAATGTTATTAGTACAAATTCAGCTTTCTTTTAAAATATTAACAATCCAGTTTCCAAATCGTTTCAAGACTACAAATAATTGAAAAAAAAACATGTGTGCATCATTGCTTGGACACTCGGTCTACATTCTAGTGAACGACATCACATATTTATAAATTAGTCCTAAGCAATTTGTAGGACGGACATTGTCATTACATCCTCATCGAGCTCAATCAAGCCTCAAAGACTTCCAAAGCCTTAGCAGTATCCACTTTATTGTTCATTCATCAGTGATCATCACTACAAAATATTTATACAACCACTCCAGAGAGCATGGAATCTTCTCTACTGAGTAGGCAAGTAGAATATAAATTATCTCAACTAAGTTGTATCCCATGGCCAATTTATTTCAGGATTTATAACCGTTTAGTACAACCCGGCCTTCCTTCTGTGCTTCCTCTACTCATCCAGACCTGAGGCAGTTGACCGTATAGTCTTAATGGTATCCATTTATTACGATTACACATAGAGAAAAAGTGGATTTAAGGAATTCGTTGAGCTGGAGATTAGTCATGGTGGAAGTGTCTGGAAAGGGGATTGTAGAATCCTCATAAGATTACATTATGCATGGAGATTCTTCCTCTGGAGGGTGTGTGAAGCAGAAAGAGCTTTTCGGGGCTCCACATATTCGAGAAACGTTGAATACAGATTATATTTTATACACACCAAGATCTGTTGTACATAATGGATGGATCCATCTCTGGAGAGTGTCTATGTGGAAAGATGGTGTAGTTTGAGGAAAAAGTCCTCTAAATTATTACCGTCTCCTTTTCATTCAACAAGGGGGGAATAGGCCATGAAAATAATAAAGGAAGCAGAAGCAGAGAGAGAGAGTTGCCTTTTACTGATTGCTGAGGCGGTCGGGGAGGCATAGTCGCTGTGGCAGTGTGGATGCTTTCTCCTCATCGACTGGATGGTCCGGATGGTATTACTAGAGTTGGTGGACATACGGCTGTCCCACTTAGGAGATGTGGAGGAAGGAGGGAGAGAAAGCAGGTAGGGCTTTTAAGCTTTCACTCGCACACTTTTCACTCTCATTCTTACACTTAAACTCCCTAAATCCGGGATCTTTCCGGACGCTTTTATTAATTCTAGAAGGTAACCTCCTACTCTGTCCATTTACTTAAATCTTATTACACCTTGGTTCAGAACTCAGAGAGTGATAAGGATGTTATGTGGGGGTGGTTTTCACTAAAATAGGGTGAATTGAGATCGGAGAAAGTAAAGTTGAATGTGTAAAGGATTAAAGCTATATGATACCAAACAATGCTGACGAAAAAGAGGTGGGGAAAAGTATTAATGTTTATTTTGATTATTACTGTGAATTGATAAGTCCTCTCAAACTATGCAAGCTTCAAAATGGGACATTTTCATGTAGGTTCATTGAAATGGATGTGATAATATTTCGTGGATTTTGGATCGAAATATGCGATCTCACGCGAGCTACTAGCTACTAGATTTATTGCATATTTTTCTTGTAACTAGTGGATTATACTTATTCAAAGAATATCCAAAAAGTTTCTCCAATTCCAAACAGAAATACCCATAACTTATTGTTACACGTATTAGAGAACTAAGAAATACAAATAAGTGATATCAAATGTTGAAGGAATATACGATTTACGATTATGCCTCCCAACCCGGAAGGATCCTGGAACCGAATAAGAGCAACCCAAACTAAGTCCTTAAAGCCCAACGAACTCCCCCAACCCCCGACTCTTGTTCTTATGTCCATGGACACTGTGAGAAGTGCCCTCGTGGGCTAAAGTAATGAAATCTGTAGTCAATTGATTTTCTCAACTTCCCCGCCTGGACTCTCGTCTATCCTCTTCTCCCGCTAAAACCTGAAATCTTTACCCTTTCCATATATAATAACAATACTTTCTTCTCTACCGAAGACTACTGCCACCACCGACCGAATAATACCCTAGTGTAGTATTCTTTACAGGACTCCTCGACTGTGTTATAGTCACAGCAGCTATTTCACCCGTTCCACAAGAGCTTACAGTAGACAGCTTCGAGAGTTGTTACTTCCCTCTGCTATTGTCCTAGGCTAGGCTTACATACATTCCCCAAATATTTTGACACTTCCTTCTCGGAGTTCAGACTCCGAAATTGAAGAAAAATCGGATTTGGGAAAAAAAATTCCATACCACATTCATATTTGACGGTATTTTGTCCAGAAATAGCTTTCAACTTTCCAAAGTTTAACTGTAAACCTGTGAACTAACTGAGTCTGGATCTGGACATATAGTTTTAAAGTCTTGAAAATTGTGTTTTCACTGTTTATTGTTGTGTAAGACATCATTGTTGATTGTTGAGCGCGTTAACTTTTCTGTTAGAAAGAAAATAGTTAGTGTGTAGTGGGTTTATCAGTTATCAGCTTGATTGATTGACTTGAAGAAGCGTTTATATTTTTACAAATACCTTGTGACGAGGGTGATCTCAATTGATTAAGATACAATATAACAAATTACATTATTATATTGGGGCAGTTACTTTGAGTTATTTTATAGTCTCGTGTAGAAGATGACATAACACATAAGGTGTAAGGTAGGATTGAAACGTTGAAGGAATAATTTTGCAATCGCCTTGCTTTATAATTGATGTGAAGAGGAGACAAGAAAAATTTTGTGGTTTATTATCGCAGGTGGGTAGAGAAAGACAATATTTCGAATCTTTGTAAATTGTATTTATATATGGATGGACAGATTGGAGGCATGCATGTTAAGTGTTAGGCCGACCTTTGATGATAATATAGACTTCAAAGTGTACGAAAGATACTCATAATTTCTTGTTTTTGTTTTTAGGGCCTTAAGCTAATATTGACGTTTGGACTTTGGGACATATCATAATCCTTATTTATTCCTTATCCGACTTCTCCTTTCTCGTACTCTCATTTGAAGAACAAATAGATAACGAATCGGGTGTTAAAGGACTCGATGTGGTTGCAAAACAATACTCATTGAAGCTCCGAAATTTTGCCAAAAAGTACTAAATTAAAAAATTTAACTAGGATTTTGGGGCCTAGATAGGTTGAATTAAAATCATTTTCTAATCGCTACGAGTACGACGAAAGAATCTCTCAAGATAGCCATGGGTGAGCAGCCGATCTTTAGCTGTAAAGCTCATGTTTTTCACATCGACCCTGTGAGCAAGAAGTCGTGGATTCCAGCGTCCACTGGTGCAGTTCCTGTATCTTTTTTCTATGATTCTTCTCGAGGTCTTTACCGTATTATCAGCGTAGAGGGGACCAAGGCAGTTATCAATAGCACTGTAACACCTAGTATGAGTTTCACCAAGACTTCTCAGAAGTTTGGACAGTGGTCTGATGTGAGGGCTAACACGGTTTATGGACTGGGATTTCTCTCTGAAGCAGAACTAAATCAGGTAGAAATATATCATTAAGAAGTTCTTATGAGTTACGACTGCCAGAAAATCTCGGTTTTATTAATCGTTTTTAATAAGTAACGCAAGCCAAACCTTTGAAATTTCAGTTTATTGAGCAATTTCAAGAAGTAAAAGAAGCGACAAGAAGTTCTGCAAAGTCGTCAGGATCTGTAACAAATGGGGGACCTCGTGAACAGCCAGGTCCAACGATTCCTCCTCCCAGTATGATGACAGGCACGTCACCATACAGTGCCAGAAGTCAAATGCATGGCACTCCTTCCGTATCGACGGGGTCTACTCAGGAAGAAGATCATGTTCGTAATTCAAATGAGGCTAACGCAAATTCTCTCCTAAAGGGAGTTTCTGTAGCTCACCAGCGCAGTCAAAGTTTAACCGCAGTTGCTCCTGGTGGGAGTGCTGTGACTACAGAAAGTCCTAAACATGGAGCCACAGCTGGAAAGCCTGATTTAATTGGTCAATCTCCAGAAACTCAGCTAAAATATGAAAATGAACGACTCAGGCTTGCTTTAGCACAAAGGTATTCTGATCGTTTATATCGTTTGGAAAATCAACTCTAATCGTTTGACAATCGATTTAAGTGTTAAATAATATTGCATTACAGCTCCGCCAACGCAAAAAAATGGGAAGTAGAACTATCGACCCTGAAAAATAATAACGCACGACTGACTGCAGCCTTGCAGGAAAGTACAGCGAACGTGGAAGAGTGGAAAAAGCAATTACAAGCCTATAAAGAAGAGAATCAGCGAATGAAACAGCGAGTATTAGAAGCCGAAGCTGCTAGAGGAAACGCTGATGCTGCTTCAGAACTTAGGAAAGAGATTGGCCTAATGAGAGAGAAAGTTGATTATTATGCACAGCAGCTAAAGCTTAAAGATGATGAACTCCATATTATTAAAGAGAAAGGTGGCTCCAACGATGCCACCAAGGTAAAACTTCCCCTTTTTGACACTATTATTATGAATATAGGTAATATTAATTCAATTCTAAAATATTGAAACTTTCAGCAGGATGGAGAAAATCTTAGAACGACACTCCAGCAAGTGCAATCACAATTGGAAGCCGCCTTAGGTGCTCAAGACTCACAGCGTCGAGTGTTAGAGGCACTAAATGCTCAGCTTGCCGAAAAAATTCAGGAGTTGGCAAGTATTCATGGAGAAATCAACACAGCTATACATTCATAAGAGATGATTCCCATTACATGATGCGGATTACGCTACAATTTATCGGAAGAATTAGAGGGACAAGCACTACCATAAGGTTAAGAAATTAAGTATTGAATCTCTTCCTGTCATTCCTTTTTGACTAAATTATCCATTCCCAAAGATGACTGTGCAAATGTGACATAAGTCACCACCCCACCAAAAACAACTGTCAACTATTCCATAATTTATGCTAACTGTACATGAGTTGTTCCTCATGTTTTTAATTTATTTATATACGATGCTTACAAAATGTTTTACATTTCAGTGCCAATTCATAGCTGTGAATACTTATGATTTTAGGAAACATGTTTGAACCATTCTTTTGTACAAATTATTTAAATTGTTTGTCTCTTAAACTATACCTAATATACATTGATCGTACTTGCCATTGTATCATCGAATCTCAATTGAAATAGTACAGGTTCTACTAATATTTGTTGGACATGTGAGCTAGATTATGACGGAACCTGACTAAAACCAGTAGTATTAAATTATTGACACTCATTTAGCGTAGCTATTAAAATCTATTAATGCTCTTGGGACAAAATCGAAACTTGAAGCACTGAACGAAGAGATAGAAGAGTTGGGAATCAAGTGAAACTAGTTGTGAATTAATGAGTTGTATGTATAATTACAAACATTGCATGTAAACGAGAGACAAGCAGTTTCTCATCTACTCATTTCGTGGTTGTGCAATTTTTATGACTTATGTGTAAAAACGTATAAACGATAATCATCGGTGTTTAAAAACATTATAAATTTCGAACTTGGCAGCTCTCTTGGTAGCTTGGAGATTTTTTAAAGAGGTTTGTATTCAAAAAGATCATGTTGATCCCTGAGAAGCTCCGAAATCGGATATCATGCCTACAGGCTATGCAATGTCTACTAAAAAAAATCTGAATCGAGTTTTAGAATGGAACAACATACCATGACTTAACCCTGTCTACATAATAATTGACAGAAGAGAACTAAACAAAATTGTTTCAATCTCGCTGTGAAACGGACAAGCTTTGCTTAGCTTCTGAGTTTTTCGCAACACAAATTCTATTATGATTGCTCATTTAAATTTTAGTTCATT
This sequence comes from Agrenia bidenticulata, assembly GCA_034694785.1. NCBI lineage: Eukaryota > Metazoa > Arthropoda > Collembola > Entomobryomorpha > Isotomidae > Agrenia > Agrenia bidenticulata. The sequence goes on along the minus strand of JAQFYM010002966.1, from coordinate 5,350 downwards.
ATAAGTTAACTTTAATTTTAAATATATATATAAATCTTTGTACTTCTGAGAATTTATATTTTTTGTATAATTTTGAAACATAGTTTCGTATTGGTGTTTCCACTAATAAGTTAAAAATTTAATACATTTGTTCAAATTTGTTCTAATAATATAATATCAGATATTTCTAGAAAATATAGAATGCCAAACTATCGAGACTATTTACGTACAACATCTACAGTATGATAAAGTTTTAAGGAATTCACAATCTTCATTTAAACTGTAGCTTTGCTACATTCCTTCATGAATATTTGCACTAAGCTACCTATTATGTATGTATGATTCAAATACAAATAAATACATCACTACATCGGTCCTGTCAGTAAAATAAGATAATGAACAAATTTATCTGAAACATTTCAAATATCATTATTATTATCAAATTATAATCTTTGTCCATTGTCTATCATGGCCATGGGCAGAGTATTTCCATACAAGAAAATACATGTTCCGTGTACCCTTGGCAGGTGGAGTTTTTTAATACAGTAGCAACAGATAACATGCTGAAACACTTAAGTTTCACTAATTGTAAGTCAATTAAAATTGTCCGAACGATTTAGTGTAGATATTAGATAAGAGATACATAAGAAATTGATGTTTGTTTTCTGAATTTCATGAAACTTCGTTATGACTGACGATATAAAATCTTTCACAATGAAATTATCCAGTTTCCACAAGCCTTTACATTTACCAAATCTTCCAGACATTTGAGATGATTCTTTTCTCCCATTGATGTAAAGATGCATGTTCAAAGTTTAATACTGTTTAAAGGTGCTGATCTCCAAAATCTTTGGTCCACCGGTGTCTGCTTTTTATTACTCAAAATCGAACATAAACTCAGCCTGACATTTTCCCATAATGGAATGGTAACTTCCTAAAGGACAAGACGAAGCAGGTACCCCAATAGATCCAGTTTGAATGGAAACAGGATTCTTACAACTTGGTAAGACATAGCCTCGATGAAATTTAACAATCGATCCATTTTTACAGCCCTCTGTTGATGTTCCGAGTTGGGCACATCCTCCCCCTTTAATCGGAACCCACTGAACACTGTCGAAATGTCTTGACTCCAATTGCGAATGCTTATCATCTCCAGATTCGTCGAGTGCATTTAGAGAATGCTGGAGGCATTGGTTTTCTTCACAAACAGGATTTCCTCGATGAGGTTTTTCTCTCTTTACTGTGAGCCATTGTCCTTCGTCACAATAAGCCTTCAGTAAAAAATAAAAAATGAGTCAAATATTAGTTAGTACTTCGGAAGGTTGTGATTTCAGGGCAAGGTTTTCATTTGGGTACATGCATAATGATTGATTATGATTATTTTATGTTTGTCACAGTCAACAGTTAATACTCTAATTGTAACATCTCTAACCCATGGTACGTAAATTGTTGACCACGGATGTATTTATAATTCATACGTCATGGCAAGATGTCATTCATCTCAACTCATTATCTTATTGTTATGGAACACGCCATTCAAAATGTAGAACATTGAGTCAACCAGATAAAAAAAAAATTCTAAGAAGGTCTCAATAAAATTAAAAGCCTTTGATTCACTTGGTTAGGGTTGTTTCATACTTTGGACCCTGTCTTTGAAGCCTGAGATAATTAATGAAATAATAAATTACAGATACTATCCAACTATTATTTACAAGTGGTTGTGTTTATAAATGTACTTTTGCATATGCAACTGTCAGGGTGTAGTGTTATAAAAGTATCTTTATAGATATATTAATGTTCTGAATGATAGAATGATGAAAATATAACTTATGACATTTGTGAAGTTGTGAGTCAGTTTTATCTTGTTATGTTCACTATTGACATGCATTTTTCTAATTAGTGCATCCACGTCTGCCCTTACATGGTTCCGGCTTGGCAAACCATAAAGGAAATGTTTTACGTGATCCATGAACAAGATTCGTAGTTTCAGGTATTCAGATTATCTGGCATATTCAATGTTATTATTATGTGGGAATTTAGTAACAGTAAATATTTGTCAGGGCTTTAGGTAGTGATATTATTATTATTTATTGAGGGAGTGTTGATGACGATTTCGTTTGATTTTCTGGTAATCTTACCAATTCCCCGGATGGACGAAAACTCAGAAGGTCAATTTCAATACTGTCAACTGTATCGTCACTGATAAAATTTGATGACATAATAAGGGGATAGAAATCGTACTTATGGATTACAGCATAGTAAAATTGACACTACTAAATTTTTTCATGATCTTATTTTACCCTAGCATTTAAAAAAAAACTTTATCATCATCATAACTACACAACAATAAGTCAGTAACGTCTTGATACTGGCACTCCTGATCAAATTGTAATCGCATTGATACTAGAGTGGAATGGAATTAACCATGCAATTTAATTTGTTTTGTTAATACAAGTCCATTTACCTGTGTAAATACAAAATAGCACCTTTCCGACTTCTCGTGGTACACCATAGTTCGACTAAACTGTGTATACGGACACTCACATCGTCCATACTGGCTTTTCTTACGGCTGGAATATTCTTCTAAGAATATTAAATTGTGCTTACAAGGTCCTTTACTTTCTCGGAGATAACATTGGTTCTTATCCCTTGACATCAAATACCCTTCCATAGGACATAATGTGTCACTGTAATATACAAATAGAATACATTCTTTATAGGTTCTAAGAAATTCTAAATGATTAAAGTCTACATTATTACTTGATACAAGCTGCTTAAGGCTGAAATTGTAAGGTATAAGAGCATAGTTACTTACCGACTACTATAAACAGTTATTAAAACAATTATCACTCCGATTCCAATTCCAGCTAGACAGGCTAGAGGCGCAAACTTGCCAACTTTAGAAATCGGCATGGTAAAATTATTTTTACGAAATTTTACGAAAATTTGAAGCAGTTTAAAAAATCAGTTCTAACTGCATTTAAATCCCATTGAATCATTCCATACTGTTCCACTAAATGTTTTTAGTACTAAATGATCAGGACTCTCTGTGCTGAAGAAGATGATGCTTAATAACGTATTATTAAAAAAACTGGGACTGTGGATTGAGGTTTTCGGCTGTTGTAAGCTCAGTAAATATCAGCACAGAAAGGATGATAAATGATAATTAACGATAATACATATATGAGTATATAATTTGATAAGATAAATTATTCGATTATTTTTTATGGGTACACTTTTGTGGAGATTTTGAAAAGCTTTTTTTGCTGAATCGACGTTATCAGGTTTTAAGGATTTGTAAAATTTTAAGTTAATATTTGGTTATTTTCCAAGTAAACATGTCTTGGTTTGGAAAAGAGTGGAGCATGCTCCAGTTTAGATTCGAATTGAAAACCTCTGACCTATAAGGCAGTTGGAGACTCTCAGACAAACTTAACACAACTGATGTGTGTAGATTGTAATTCGCTTGCTATTACTGAAATACATTTGCCAAAGTGATCTTTGCCATGTAGAAAGGGGAAAAGACAGGAAACGGATAAGGTTTGCCCAATGATCCATGCCAAAAGGTGTGTGTGAATGTGATATCATGCAATAGCTATTAAATAGTATTCTTGATCTGATCTGTTTGTATTGTACCTGAGTACATTTCAACAAGGTCTATCTTGAACTTTTAGCGAATCGAAGCCAATAAATCCAAATACTTTTTTTTGAAGCCGCACCGGATGGATTATTAGAATCATCATATTAATGTTATGCAGTTTTTGGCGTTTGTACAGCATCTCCTCCTAAACCCCGCAACCGATTTTATCGACTAATAGCTCATTGGAAAGCTGATCATCCGGAGCACAGTTTTATCTATATTTCGGGACCTTAGGTCAATCGGTTAATGATCCCCCCATAAGGGGCCTGCTTAAATTCCAGCGGAGTTTGGGAAATGATGCACACACGCCATCTGTTGTACGCCGCTCTTCTCGACGAAAAAAGGAAGTTTACAGACAACAAAAAAGACGTGCCTTTAGGGTGCCTCTTTGCCCATTTAACTAAAGGCCTTATTTGCCCCTACCCCATTTTGACTGAGAACTCCCGTTTAATTATATCCTCATTCGCCCCCATGTCCCTTTTCGTCAGGGCTTCCGTCCGTCATCACGATAACTCTTGATACCATTGACCTAGGTCTGAAATTTGGTACTCACCACCGCGACTGCTGGCCCAAATCAGGAAACGAGTTCCGAGATGAGATGGGCCCTTGGGGGTAAATTGACCGCAGGGGTTTTGGTTGTCCACTTATCCGTAGCTGCTAAGGCTTTTTTAAACTGAGGGTTTTTAGGGATTTTTGAAAGTTTCTAGGGATATTCAGGTTTTTAGGATTGTTCATACCCACTAAGGCCTTTTTTAGCCCGTTCGTTAGATTTAGGGCTTATAGGGATGCCAGTGTCCGTGTGTCTGTGTGTCTGTAAACACGAGAACTCTCTTTAAATTAACCCGATCGAATTGAAACTTTGCAAACAGCACACATGATCTCTGGCATCATAGTTTGGACGAGTTCGTAAATCAGCCAAATCCATTAAAGTATTGACCCGTGGGGGCTGACCCAAGGTTTTTCATCAGGGATTTTTAGGGATTTCAGAATTTTAAGGGATTTTTTGGTTGTCCACTTATCCGTACCCACTAAGGCCTTTTTCAAATGAGGGTATTTTAGGAATTTTTTGAAGTTTTTAGGGATTTTATGATGTTTTTAGGGATTTTATGATGTTTTTAGGGATTTTCACATTTTGAGGGATATTCTGATTTTTTAGGGATTTTTAGTTTTTAAAGTACGGATTTCAGAATTTTTAAGGGAGTGTCCACTTATCCGTAGCCACTAAGGCTTTTTTAAACTGAAGGTTTTTAGGGATTTTCAGATTTTGAGGGATATTCAGAATTTTTAAGGGATTTTTTGGTTGTCCACTCATCCGTACCCACTAAGGCCTTTTTAAAATGAAGGTTTATATTGATTTTTTGAAGTTTTTAGGGATATTCAGATTTTTGAGGGATTTTCGGATATTCCGTATTCTTAAATTAGGATTGTTAGCGATTTCATAATTTTTAAGAGATTTTTTGGCTGTCCACCAATCCGTACCCACTAAGACCTTTTTAAAAGGAAGGTGTTTAGGGATTTTTTTTAGGGATGTTTTGAATTTTTAGGGATATTTTGACTTTTTAGGGATTAAATTTTTTTTAAATTTAGGGAAACTCAGATTTTTAGGGATCTTTGGATATTTCGTACCCACTATGGGCTTTTTAAAATGAGGGATTTTTTTTAATTTTTAGGGATATTTTGAAGATTTTAGGGATCTTTTGAAGTGTTTAGGGATTTTGTGATGTTTTTAGC
>JAQFYM010002965.1:0-20681 GCA_034694785.1 Agrenia bidenticulata | reverse complement strand
TTCATAAACCCAATAAATTACCAGTGGGGGTCAATCATAGGGGGTTTTCTAAATATGCACATAAAGTTCTAAAATTTGGTATGCATTTACCTGATAACAAAATATAAGAAATTGCGACATATTTTCTAATTTGCCTGAAAGAAAATACCCGTAAGGGTCAATCATAGGGGGTTTGTATAAAGTAGTCACCGAATCCCCAAATTTCACAGAATTTGTCTTTGGATGAAAATCTAGAGGAATTTGGAGTTCGGTTCGATTAAGATAAAAGGGTGACCAGTGGGGGCGGAGTGTAGCGAGTTCACCAGAAAATGAATTAACAGCCCAAAAATGTTGTATAAATTTTCTTTTTGACAATACACGAGACGTTCTTCAATGTTGAACAAATCAGATTACAGGATTACCCGTGGGGGTTGGGATTTCTTTGAGCATTCTCCTAAAGTCACCAAATTTGTTGTCGATTTTCTTTAGGACATTACAGTCTATAAGCTATAATGTGGGTCAAAACCAAAATTGAAACTTTTGATAATATAATGCGCTAATGACGAATATTGATTTCATTTACTAATTCATTGTCCCGTGGTCTACAATAATAAGGGGTTTTCTAAAAAAAACCGCTTACGCTTCTTAAATTTATAATGAAATCGTTATGGAATTATGTTTCAATCACTAAAGAAAATTTCATAGAATTGATCTTTGGATTAAAGTAAAGGTGAATTTCGAGTTCGTGTCGAAAATGATTAAAGGGTTAAGAGGGGTTTAAAAACTGGAGGGTTATTATCAGAATTCAGAATTATTATTATCTACAAACGAACGGGCCTTTCGTAGCTGCTTGGAGTAGGTTTTTTAAGAAACATTTAATCCTGTACATCGTTACATATTAAACAGTGTTACATTAGAATGGGTAGCCATTAAGGGAAATGGTTCAGCATTCCCAGTTGTAAAAGGGAAATATATCCGCTTTATATTCTCAACGGTTACTACTTGGAGAGATTTTTATTAAATGAAAAGAATTATAGACTGGGCGGTAGCGGCGTTATTTATATTTTGGGCCAAAGGTCGGTTTGAAATTAGCGAAATAAATGAATGATCATATTATTATACGATTTACTGAAGCAGGAGGATGGAGTAGTTAGTGGCAGTGGTGGCAGTGCCAGCTTATCTTATGGAACCTCTCTGTGAAAAAATCCGTGTTCACTTAAGAGGAATAATTTACGAGCCTTGATAAGAAGTGTATGAAACTATGAAAAGATTTTCACTCACCTTTTGCACATTTTCTCTCTATCCATCGAATCTCTGGAAAGAGTTAAGAAACCTTTCCACTCGGCACAGATGCTCACTACAAATCCACTTGGCTACCATAATATGAAGAAAACGAATGTCTGCTCGTGGGTTTGACTGTCAGGAGATAAAAGTAAGTACGGCTGATCCCGTACAGATTAACAGCAACTATATTTACTCAAGTATTGAGGGGGCATTCAAAAAACATTTCTGGTCAGATTTTTTTTCCCAAAAAATTACAATCATAAGGAAATGTAAAAAAAACTCTTGATGTGTGAATGCTCCATCCTCCACCCAGGATTTCATATGGTGTGTATAAAAGTAATATATTAATCTGGTGTTTTAATGCTTGCTTACGAGAAATTTTTATCTCTTGCTTTTTGGTCCAAGCGTAACTTATTGGGTATGAAATATACGGACATTATATGCTCCATCCTTTTCCAAGCGTTCTATAGTCGTTTCTACTTAGGCAAAGGGGGCAGGCCTTTGGATTTGGATCTCCGAGTTTGAATCTCAAGCTTAAATAACGAGTATGTAGTAGCGTCCACTTTTAATGCTCATGTGGATCTAGCCGGTATTTGGATTTTTTTATATAAATACAACGTATGAAACATGTAAAGTGGATGTTCTCCATCTTGAGTTCTTAAGGCCCCATACAATTACCACTAGAAATATGAAGGGAAAGGAGTTGAGGAAAAAATATGAATGACGATGATTGTCATCCATGGAGAAAAATGTAGTAAACTTTTCCATCTTCCAAGCCAGAAAGCACGATTTTTTTTACGCCAAAGACTTTTGCTACTTTCTTGTAGTATTCCGTGGAATATGAATTTTTTTTTCACTCCTAAAAATTCCATACATTTATACACATGGACCATAAAACTACACCACGGACCATCCACCAACGTTCGTGGCTTCTTTAGCTTTCGGTTAGGTTTATGAAGAAGTTTTTTTTGTTATTTTTTCATCCTCTTGTAAAAATATCACATGAAGGGATCTTAAAATGCTGAATGTATGGATGGATGGATAATATAACTTGTTTATCTTTTATTTATGTCATGTTGGGTGGTGCAAGTTTGGTTAGGGCTTATACAAGCTTTAGCTTTATGTGCGTTTAATCTAACATATTTTTTACCCTTCTTTATAAGTTTCCAAGACCCCGGGTCTATCGTGGAGGAATTGTAAAATAATTTACAAGGGTTTACGGGTTCCTAAATGACAAATTATGGTGACTGACGAGCTGTGTGAGGATGTTTTAAAGCTTTGAATTTTACTACCTACCTTCGGCGTTGGGTGAAATGTATAAAATTGTCCAAATCTTAAATCTTAAAGTGCCACTTGGTGAGGGAAAATCTTTTTATTATTTTATCAAAGCATGAAAAATGTGTAGAAAGTTTTTTTTGTAAAAATCCGTTGAAAAAAAATATGCCCCCGTATAACTATGGGGCTAATTAGGGAACTTATAGTTACCTCCGTTTTGGAACTTATGAATGCATAGATAATGTGGAGAGTGCAGGGGAAAAAGTTGTGAAATAAAAAGAGAGGAAATACGGCTCGTGAATTTATGCATTTTAGCATTCAACAAACGATTTAGGTAATATGGTACGGAGGATTGATCCCGATGGGACTGTCAGATAGCAGAATGATAACTGTCAGGGAAGGATGTGTAAAGGTGTGTGATGGTAGTTTTGTCAGTTTTGTGGATTAGCAATGATGGATATTGTTACTCTCCTACCCACAGTCAACAATATGAGCTAATTAGCGTGTCCATGTTGGGCTGCAAAAGCCGATATATCTACATTTTTAATAAGCAAAAAGTGTATGCCAATGAAGATCCGTTTAATAGCCTAAATAGGTCCCCCCGACTAGCCTCGGATATTAGAGATCCATCCAAAAAGTAATTAGACGATTGTTCAATTAAATTTTTAATTTATTAGCCCCTTATCATCAGCCAACTCGTAAACTTCAAAACTATTCGGCTGTACAGCCGACCAACTCCAACAGCTCTAAAACACTCACTATAAAACGCCACTACTAACTTCTTGCAAGTTTTGTTTTCAAAACTTTTATAAGCGGCTCCAAGCTGCACGATAAATTTTTTAAGCCCACTACTGGAAATCTCTCATAAAGGAATCACACCCTGAATGGAAGCCACGGAATAAAACTATTAGAAGCCAGCTCAGGGAAATAAAAAACAATTATTAAAGCCTCCATGAATATCTCGGCGCTTGCAGTTGCCACTAGCAGTCATTACTCCTATTTTAACCATCATCATGCCATGAGGTAGGGACATAGGGTCCTAAATATATAAACTACTACTACACAACCATACGCTACACAACTGCAACGGCATATAATGTGTTTAGTCAGTTGGTCTTCCGTCGTAGTAAAATCTGGCTGTGTGGAGCATCCAGAAATACTTTGGGCAATCTATGCTCAATGTCGAGTCGATTAAGATGTGTAGCTCTAGTGTCAAAATAAAGTCAAGAGGGTTAGCCCAAGTCCTCTTAGTGTCTGGAGTGTATGAACGACCCCTCATAAGTTGCTTACATCTGAAATAGAGAATCTTTAGGGAACTCTATGGAAAGGATTGGACTTTATATGCATGTTCTGTGTGTGTGTGTGATATGTTGAGGAATGAGGCTGGTGGTCTCACTTATGGAGATATTGGCATTGCTTTTTACTATTCCATATACGTCCTAGGATTGTTAGTAACCGGAAAGGGAGAGAAGGAGCAACAGCAGGAGCAGGACTAGTAAGTCGTAGTAAGTTAGTAAGTGTGTAGTAGTAAAATTCCTCAGTAAAAGTTATGAGTTCAGGGAGAGGCTTGATGTGACTAATGTGTAATGTAACTCAGAGTGTAATGCTCCATAATGGATGTACTGCCATCCAAGCTCCTCTCCCAAGTCCATAAATATTTTGTAGTAAAACTCAGTTGTTAGAAATTCTTGAGTAAAAACTAAAAACCGGAATGTAGGTTTTTGGCAGGATATCCCATCTCATAAACTTCACACAAAATTCCACATCAAATCCTCTCCTCCCTCAGAGTCCCCCGTCTATCTCACTAAATTATCTCGCTAAACCGAGCTCTAAAATACTAGCTCCATGATACCAAGAACCATAAGACCATCTCTACACAGAGACCAGAGCCACTATGGCCGAGCCAGTATAAATAACGCCCGCTCTATCATTACACATTATCATTATTATTGTTATATCTCACACCGATCTCCATCCTCATCTCATCCTCAATCTACGGATTTGGTGAGATGCTAAATTCTAATGCTCCTATTCCATCACAAGGATCCATTGCTGAGCTTTGTATACACCCCAGATTACATAATAGGCGGATGGTCTATCGCAATGTGCAGCTTGGAGATGATACGATTCGATTCATCCGCATTTTATTGATGATTTTTATTTCATCTCTCTCGCACACGGACTTTTGCTAGAAAATTCAATTGTGATGGGCAGGTTGGTGTGTATATTTCCCTGTACCTTCCCAGAGATCTACATCCGTCTAGTACTACCTACGTGGAATGTAATAGATTGGAGATAGGCGGTGCGATTTTTCTCCATTTTCCTTCACTTGGTTACATTAGTTTGGAGGAGTGTGGAGAAGCACTATGCACTAGTAGGGATTGATAGATAAAAGGCGAAAAAAAGCATCACCAGCAGACAGGTTTCCCTTGGCTTTATCTCTCAACCGTAACGATCAGAATAACGATGATGAGGATGATTTTGATACGATCCGTTCCGTTCGATGGTGTTGGTTCCTCCACTAACTATCGAGGAGGTTTGAGCCCTACAAAAGCCTTACTGTTTAGTGTTTTCTCATCGATTTATCGCGGACTGCTAAATCCTCCCTGCATGTTACACTAGCCTGAGTTTTTTTTACTTAAAACATCCAAATGGCACTACTACACACTACTATTTAACTGTAAGTGAGATAGGACTTGATACACACAAGTAGAGGCTTTTTTGAAAGCGTTTTTCCCCCTGGGAAAGTAAAAGTAGTGTGTACTGCTGGGTGGGTTTTATATAAGACTTCAGTCCGCTCTGGTACTATAGGAAATTGTCCGATAGGATCTGAACGGAATGACTGAGTTATGGGAGGGAGATAGCAAGTCCCGTGTTTTGAATCGGACTACCGGTTTCCATCGTTGAATAGGAAACTCCTTCCTGAGTCTGGAAACTTAAGGAATGGAAATGGCTGTCGTACGAAGGAAAAAATCACAATTCCAACTGGTTATAATAAGAGTCGAGATTATATTATGACAGTATATCTTGGGTGTCGGGTGTATGAAATTTTGAATTTATTCCCTGATAGCACATTGTCCCTCAAAATAGAAGTTATCTCCGATTTTTTTCCGCCTCAATAGCCCCTTTGTCTCAATCTCTTTGTATGCATTCATGGTCGGATTTATAAAGTAGAGGAATGGGAGGAAAAGTATGTTTGTCTTATTATCACACCACGCTATGCGGCATTCCGGCAGACTTGAGAGAGAAGCGTCGCTTGAACGGGACCCTCTTGTCTTAATGACATGCCCGAGGAATAAGGGACACATCGATAAAGGCCATTAAGCTCCAGGGTTATGGCGGTGTAGGGGTGGTCCTCGTTCATCTTCAAGGGAAGTTGGAAGGCTAGAGGAGAGTGAGTGGATTTTCACTACAATCGGGTCATTCATTGAGAAAGTCATAAATTGTGGAAATGTGATTTTTCGAGACGGTCCATGGGTTCGTGGGGCTCGGGTCTAGTCAATTTATATACAAATCAGTGTGTATATCTGAAACATTGCATAATTGGGATGACTTTAATGGCATTGCCGTGCAAGCTAGATTTTAAAATAGATAGACACGATATGATAATATGCTCTCATTATAGTTTTGTAAAGTTTCCCTACTCCAGCTCTCTGGGAAGGGATGAGTAAGTCCGGATAGCTTTTAGCTTCGGCTTATCAGTCAAGAACCAGTTGATGAGAGTTGAGGGTTATCAAAAACTCAAAAGGTTGTGACATTTCACCCGATTACATGTACACAGATTGCATGTGTGCAGATTAGAGTTAAATGGTAAATTGGCAAGGCTTGTGAATCCAACTTCCACTCTCCTCACGTATGCCTTTGTTACCTTTAAAGTTTAAAAAACATAATTAAAATCCAGATGGTTGATTTTTGAACACGTATGTGCCCCGGTCTTTAATGAGGGGTTTAATTACTTGGCAAAATCTCTTGCATTCGTTTCAAGTCCTAAAATCCTAAAGAGGCTTGTGTGTGCAGTTTGGACAAGTGTGCTCTTGTGTAATTGCTACTAAAATCATTAAGCACTTTGCATCCTGTCACTTAACTTTGAAATTTATCTCACCTCAGTTACTACCGTGCACTAAATCCACGGGCTTTACCTCGTTCCTTTTCACGAGTTCAATTCAATGGCAGAGACAATTTTCACGGTTCAATCACCTGAGGAAATTGATATTTCTCAAGAATAATAATGAGGAGAGGTTGGCTGTAGTAATCTCCCTCAATAATATTACAGATGAATCAGTCACCCAGTAAATTGTGTGTCTAGACTCCTAGACTCGATCCACTCTTTTCTTTGACAAGGTGGGTGACGGTGGTTATATTTTGAGATAATGATGATTCTGTCCAGTGTGACGTACAGGATTTTAGATCCCGTCTATAGTAATGAAAATGATTGCAATTGGATTAGAGATATTTGGCCAGTGGGTCTTAAACAGTATTGAGAGTATAGTCAATAGTGCTGATAGTGCAAATTGTCCAAGCTCTGCTCTTAGATTGAAACAGATTGGAAATTGGTAAGGGAGAGAGCCTCTAGCTTCTCTAGTTTGTTATACTGCTCCCATAATACTCGGATGATGATGGGGATTTGGTGGAGCAAGGAATATTTTAATTGTACGTTGTTATTTAGAAGTAGTGGAGCGGGTGTGTGGTATAGGGTATATAGTGCGAGTAGTAGTCTGGGTATATATCCTAGAGAAGATAAATGTAAAATAAGGATGCGCAGTTTGGCCAGAGGTAAAATTTTAATTACTCCTCTGAGCCAGCTCGTCTCTCTCTGCAGAGTGTTGTTGAAGCTCATGGAAAACTGAATTTCCAATTTTGTGGTCTTGTTTTTGCAAAGGAGACATGCGATGCGAACAAGGAGGGAGTATTAGTAGTAGGAGCTAGTAGTGCATTCCGTTGTTAGTTTAGGGCCATTTAAATTTTCATTGGTAGTGCCGTTCCATGCACGTAAATTGCCAAGAGAGAGCAGCTAGAGTATCCCCTGCCCCCATCCATGAATTGTTGCGGATGATATTACATTATTACTTTGCACAAGTGAACTATGAAATCTATATAGAGGACTCGAGCACGTACCATGTATTATGTATGTGTAATATGTATACTCTTGGCTCAGCCTAAAACCGCAGAGTCAAGACTATTATTCATGAAACAAGGTCTCCAGCTCCAAACTGGCACTGGCATATTATTATTATTATTTTTGCAAAACATGAAAGAAGTCTCAAAGAACCGTTTATAACCAAATGTACAAGGAAGGGCCTACAACTTGCGTGTTTGGCTTCGGCTCTTCTTGATATTCTTGACAAGATTGTGGAATTGGGGTTTAGAACAGAACTGTGACTTATAATTTGTATTGTTAGAGTTTAAATATTGAAAGAGGATTTTTAGGTTTTTATGCCGTTTCCACTTGTATAGTCTGTACGTTTAATAGGAGGATTAGGTAGGGTGCATCGTAAAATGCTGAAAGGAGCTGCACACACTGCACGATCTATATAATAAAATCCTATGAATGCTTAGTTAGGGTCTCAAGTCAGGGAAATAATAATTTAGCAAGGGGGCTGGAGTCCATTTATATTTGATATTAAACACACACAAGGTTTAATTCCATTGATTCGTTTTGAATGTTGAAAGAGGAGAATTCCACCACCGGATTGTATAGAATTAAAGTTACGAGTAGTTTTGTCTGGCATTTTTATGTGATTTTTTTATAGACTTGAGACAGTCCAATTTGCACAATGAGACGTTTAACAATGAGCTTATCTCCTGAACTTTTGCTCCAGACAATAAAATCAAATTAGCCAAGCTCTGCTTGCTCACACATACTAAATCCTTGCTCGCATTTCAATCCAGCACAATAAGGCGGAATGAATTAATTTACGACTTTAAATACTTAAAATAAAATTCTACTTCAGTCTACAAATTAGTTGGTGGCATAACGTTCGTTGAATAGATTGTTTCTGTATTTCAAATTTAATTTTGAGGGAAATGTGATCTCGAAATGAGAAGGAGGAGGAGTAGATATAAATTTAAATGTTAGTGTTGATTTGCTAAACATCCCTGTATTTGACTTTCCACGACTTTCTCAGGGATATTAAAGCCATCAGCAAACGTCTAAACTGTTTACACAAGAGATGAGAAATAGTCAGATCTTTAAAAACCATCTGAGAAGAGAGAGAGAAAAATATCATGATACTTGAAATTATTCTGACTTTATGTAAGCACGAGGTTTGCAATAGTTTTTACAGCTCAAAAGTTTTCAATAAAGAATACAAGGGAATGTCTCATATTTCAAAAATCACATCCCACTGCCACTACCTACCACCCCTAGCAACCACCGACCAAGATGAGAGAGAGAGTGAGAGAGAGAGTCTTGACTTTTGTGATTGTCATTAACATTTCAATATAAGGAATAAAGTTGGAGGTTGTTCTGTTGTGATAAAAAAAAAGTTCTTTTTGTTGATCGTCATCTCGTCATCTCATTTCAAACAAGGACTCTCCGCTCCGACTGTCAATAATTGTCTCCTTTCATCTCCTGAAATGAGACCAGACCACCAGAGTTGTCATCCCATATCAATTTTAAAACCTCCTCTCTGTGTCATCGACACCCTCAAGAATGAGAGATTAGCATTTCTTGCTCCGCAAATGTCAATTGTAAATAAAACGTTGTCAAAAATTCCTCCTCGCAAAAGGTTGGACTCGTACGCACAAGGATAATTTAATACTCGTACATTTCTTGTTAGGCATTTTAAAAACTAAATAACCATATTGGATTTCTCGTGTTTTTTTTCCGTCGTCGTAATAACATTTTAAGTAGTACAATAGGAAATCTAGATTGGGCTGGATTTTATTTGCAAACTTTATTTTGGGCAACGATATTTCATTGTTGTATATATGCGTACCTGGATTTTAATTCAGAATTGAAATTAATCCCACCTAGTTTACTGAGCCTTTCGGCAAACAAAACTAGTACACTTTAGATCTAAAGGAATGTCATGATTTTTTGTGGCAAAATGTTATTTAAAAAAAAGTAAAATATTTATACCAAGTCTTGAGTCACGTATCCATTTTTATATAATCTCAAAGCCATGGAGTATGGACTTCCAGTTTTTATTATAGTGATGTGTATCTCTACTCTTTGGTTAGTAAATAATTTGGAGTTATGCACTTGTTCTAGAGATATTATTTCCCTTCCAAAATCTCAGCCAAAGTTAACACTTGAGAAGGTGACAATTTCCTTGGATTTCCATGTAATAATATCTCCACGTCACCTTTTTGCGTAAGACAGTGTCAGAGATAGTCAAGGGTGGCAATTGCTGAACTATACGGCATGGCGTCACCCACAAAAATTTGAGACAAGATTTTTGGCTTTGCCTCTAAATGTGAAAAATGAATCTCCTCTCAAAGTTATGTACGCACAGGAGGATGTAGGTATTTTACAATCCCACATATTGCACTCGTGAAGAAAAAAAAATATCATGGAAGGATTTATATTTAATTCCTCTCCACTAATCCAGCTATAATGTTACAAATTGTAAGATTATCAGCATGGAAGTTGTGGCTTCTTGTTCTTGTGCAACTTCCCTGTGTTTCAAACTCCTCCGACGAGACTCTCTCCACTCTGTGCATCTTGGGGAAATTCCTGAGAGTCAGCAGTAGGAAAACCACACCACCGTGCATTCCACTTCGGCCTCTGCCTTTAATTAAAATGTGACATGTTCCTAGGAATCCAAGTCCCATCCAAATCCATCATCTTCCAACAGACCCCTCTTATGTAACAATAAGAAAGGGTATAGGATTACAGATGCCCATACCCGCCCAAGCCGGTACGTATATCACCATCACCCGAACGGCCAGAAGTATACATAATACTAATAGCTGACTCGTCAACTTCCCAACTGGGCCTCTTCCAAAGTTAGATAATTGCTTTAATTGCAGATTCATTATTCTGCTTCTAATGAATTATAAACGGGCTGAGGCTGAGGGTTCTCTGCGAGATGAAAGTAATGTCTTTGTCACTTGGAGTTACAGGTAGAAATATATTTGCTTCCCGGTACTGTCATTAGCAAAAGTGGATATGTGATACTTATCACACTATAGTATAAAATATTATTATATTGTTAGATAAGGCTGTTGAGAGTTCTTACCATGTATTTTTTTAATATTGCCAATGGCTTAGTGGATTTCTCCGAAAGTGGAAACACCCCAGAGTGTACAGTAAAACCATGTACAGGAAGGGAAAAAAATCCAGGTCTTCTAGCGTCTGAAGGCCCCCGTCTTTATCGATCAGATTTCCAAAAGAGCCCAAACCATGCCATTCCATAATTATAATCTAATGTCCTGGACAAACAAAAGTCTGAGGGAGTAGAATTTGTGCAGAAAGTGGTTGTCAAATGCACACACTATAATATGGTCTAGGCTGTGTGTGCAGTAGTTGTGGTGGTAAGTATTATTATCATCACTACCATAACCACCACCGCCACCATCATCACCATCTTCTTCTTCATCGAGCCTTGCTGCTCCTTACATTAAAAGAGACTCTGAGGATGAAGCTATAGAGATAGCCTAAGGAGTGTGTGTATATTTCTCTCATGTCAGTTTCATATCTTCGCCCTTCATTTCATCCCTATAATAATATAATACAAAATAAAGTAATAATATACTCGCTCATCGTCACCCTTTCTCTCGTGTGAGTGACAAGGCTCTTAAAGTCTATAGACGTTTGAATCCTGTGGATTCCAACTCTTGGATATTGTACATATGAGTAACTGCATTGAGTCAGTGTGCTCCATTTTATTCCAAGAAAAACATAGTTTGACAGATTCGCGAGGATTCGCAACACTCTTTATCTCATATCTATTGTGTGGAGTGGTACTGCAATGCTGGATAGTGGATATTGGATCCCAGGGCCTCTCCTCCTCCAGTTCCCTTGGAGTTTGCGAAATAATAAATGATACTCCGAACCCTTCGCAGAAACTTCTGGGGCTCCCTGAATTTTGGATCATCAAAAATATGGAACTTTTGGACAAATATTGATGTTACTCCAACCAGGTTTTGGAGCATTACTTCTTGGTTATACATAGCTTGGTTATAATATTTAGGAAATATGAACACAGCCTAAAAAAGATGTTGTTGGTAGAGAAGCCATCTTTCTCAGACTAAGACTATCTGCTACTTCTATAGCATTTCCAGTCCACCCAGAAATACATGTCTAGCTGAAAGTGTGCAAAGAAAGTGAGTCGGCCTGTAACAAATCTAGTTGACTATGTAGAAGTTGAAATGATCAGAGTGGAATTGTGGTAGAATAACAGGAGAGAGATTGCTGGCTTCCAATGGTTGTTATTGTAGGTTGTAGATCTTGTCTCCAGTAGTGTCTCTTGAAAAGACAAGCTTCTCAGAAACGTTGGACGCGGAGTAGTGGCAGTTTCCAGTATCTATCATTCTACATACATAGCCTGTGAAAGAATAAGAGGAACCCGGGGTGGGAGAATAGTGGGCAACATACAATACAAAATAAACTGGGAGGAATTTTCATGACAAGGAGCTGGAATTGTGTGGAATCTTTTGACGAGAAGCACGTACATTACCTTTTACATTAGATTAGAGCCAGAAAAGGGAGGATATAAATGATGATGGTGGTGGTGGTGGCATTTCACCATCTCCGAGTCTCTCTCTCTGTATATCCAAGGAGATGGACTTTTCTTTTGTTAAGGGCCTATAACTGTGTAAGTAATGCAATATTTGCACAAAGGATTGAGGCTGGGAGAAGATGAGTGTGCGAGTATGAAGAAGTTGAGTTCATTGTTGTTAGTTTAAATATTTAAAATCTCAAACTCTGTATAAATGGAGATAAGGCCAAGGCCTTGACTGGATCTACCAGCTCGGGGTACACTAACACTAACAGCCCTCTGTGCGAGCCAAGTACATCTTATATTATTATTATTCTACCATCTCTCCAGACTTCCAACTTCCAGGCTCCAAATGCCAGGGCCTTCCCATCCCCTACAAGTTGGAAGCCATAAGAAGAAGGGCTTGAGCGTTTACAATTTACACCTAACAAATGAATCCATTCCGTACATTATTATGCTTTTGTGTGTCAAATGTGTAGGTACGTTTATGGGCCTGGTTCTCTGGTTGTTTGTCCGTCGTGGATTTGGCTCACAATTTGTTATGATTCCTCTCTCCTGGAGATAGAGCTAATATTTGCATTGTCTACACTCTACAGTGCTTTTCTGCATAGTTATCAAGACTTTTAAGAGTTTAATGGAGTTCACAAGGTCTGGTGGGTTGTCAAGGGGGGTTTCTTAAGCTTTGAATAGCGATGAACCTACCCATCACGAGTATATAAGAGAGAGAGAGACGGTTTCGGCATTGCATATTAATTTTTGAACAAATTCACTTAGGCTTAGAACATTCGGATGGGATTTTACTTTGGGGATTTGAATGCAGCTGACTTTGTTAATTGAATTCCATATTCAAGTACTGAGTTCAGGGGGGACGAGAGTGCAAAAAGGCTTGTGGAGGATATTTCCATCTCTTCTGGCTTTTACTTTTGTGGAGGATTCATATTTATTAGGACTTTGTATGCAAAGTTTTTTTCCCCCTTGGTAATGATGATGGTTGGAGATGTAGTATCGTTTAGCTCTCTCCGAGACTCTGTGTCTATCGTTATGTTTAACTTGGATAAGAATGCAAGCTGAAATGAAATAGGTTGACATTAATGAATCCAGCTCTGAGCAAAAGCCTCATCATTATATCATCTTGAAAGAGGAGGAAGCGATCGGAGGTCAATGAGCTGTGACCTTTTTATACTCGTAATCCATATTTTGTTACTCTTGTAGTTGGAGATATGTGTACTCATACGTTAGGGATTGTTAAATTGTTGTGCTACGAAAGGGCTTATGTTCTGGATTATATCTCCGCTGTTACACATGCTTAACTCATAATGATATTTAATGGCCAATGCATTCATCTGTTTTAGTCTCAAGGCAGTTGTGGATGTTAGTGCAGAGGGTCTAAAAAATCAAACTCATCATATCCCATCTTATGCTGATATTTATTTCCCCATGTACTTTATATGCTACTTTTTTATATGCTCCAGCACCCTGTGATAGAGATACAAAAATCTACGGTACTGTATAGCTGTTGTGTACTACTTGCATAGCATAAAATAATCTAAAACCCCGAGAAATGCTGATGCAGTTGTATTTTTTTTCTCTCCAAGTCTCTGAAACTTTTGCCTTCAATCTGTTTAAGCGTACAAGATAGTAAAGTAGGGTCTTTTTTGGAAGTGGTGGTGTATTTTTTGTACTTACAGGAAAGAGGATTTTATAAACACATCATAAATACGTCATATACTGTCCGCACAGTGCAGTTGAGAGAGATTTTGTATTCTTTGTGGATTTTTTTGATAGAGTGTATAATGATGGTCGGGATGAGGGCTTGTTGGTTCTTGGAGACGCTTGATTTTTAAAGGAGCTTTTCCCTTTGCCTTCTCGAGACAGTTCCAAAGGGTCTCAGAAGTTTAATGAAGCTGTCCCTCAGTTCCTCAAGAAGTTCTTAAGACCCACAGTAGACTATCAGCTTACTAACTGCAGTTCCCAGAGTTTATATTACATCCCGAATAGCTTGCGTATGTGGATATGGCTCCTTGTTCTATATAGCATAACTACATACTCTTTGTGCGGTGTGTATGTAAGTAAGTAGTAACTTCGTAAGCATCATCATAGTAAGGAAAAAAAATCCGTTTATATAATATTTTAGGAGCTTCTGACTCTGAGTGACTGCTGGTTCAGTAATTTTTCCCCTATTATTTTTTTTGAAGAGGTCGGGTTTTGCCATTGGAAATAAAATATTTGTCAGCTTGGGATCCTTCTGCACAATAAAGAGTATAGGCAAGCACTTTAATATTATTAATATAAGCTCCAGAAGCTCTTGTCTCTGTGTGTGTGTGTTTTGTTTTTTTGCTCGGGGTGGCTTTGTGGATTGTAAATATGTAATTATGTGTCAAAAGTCGGAGTCAAAACATTCCTTAGTTATGCTCCTTCTAAAGAGCTCGTACACACTGCTTATCTGGTAGATATCCAAGTTGGAGATTCCTTAAAATAATAGGAGCATCAGTATACAAAGCAGAGCATGGAGTTTCTTACAGGTCGTTCTAGATTTTTTTTATGTTGGGTCAAAAAGGATTGGACTGAATAATAAATTATCACTACATTGAAATAAACAAGTCCAGCATTTCTATCAAACAAATTAAAGGTTCAGTAAAAAATAAATCCCAACATATAAATATTATGAATTTCTCACATAATTTAAATCCATCTATCACTAAGTATTATCCAGAAAGTTCCAAATTGCCATTCTTACAGTTTGAATTACATAAGAGCCAAAAGCAGTAAGGGTTTGCACAACATTAGCTACAATAAGAAGAGCTTGGAGGTAATTTGCAAATCGTGAATGGAACAACAAGAGCGTAAAATGTAAGAGTACACAAAAGCTTCTCAGCTCTACCTTCCAGCGAGGGACGATGGCAAGGATATAAAATCGTCTTAAAGCTCTTGAAATTTATTGAATGGATTCAATATTCCAATCTCGACTCATCTTGTGTGTTGTGCATAACAAGCCCAGAGCAATCCTTCAACCAAGACGAAGTAGAATGCAAAAAGCTTAGGAGGAGATGAGAAGGAACGTTACACTACCAGCAATCTGCCCAATAGCCTCTCTGCATTCTTTTCATAATGATCGAACGTCTTTAAGCCTCCAGCCTCGGCTCAATCTGTCGAAGATTCGCAACAAAAAAATCAATGGAATTGGCGGAGATGATGATAATGGTGGTGGTGGTAGTGGTGGTGGTAGGTTGTAACTTGTAGGTAAGCAATAAGCCGAAAGCTGAGGTTGTGTAGTTTCTTGGAAATGTACGTCGTAGGTGATTGTAAGGTAAGATGTGCAGAGCATTATCTGTCTGCAAAATGTCTGATGTGTTCCAAGTTTGCAAAGTGCAAATATGTATTATGTACGTAGGGTCGTTCATGGATTTTATATTCGAGTTTAAAGAAAATAATTACTAACCCTCCCTGTGAAACTTCATTCAGCCCGACTCGGTATATGTTCTCAAGTTCTTTGATCTTATTAATCTTATTTAGTCTACCCCCACGGGTCAATCGATTGACCAATTTTGCTCATCTTCGAACTGATTCTTTGTGTTTACAAAACGAACCAAATTGCAAGTCTCAAAGATGCTCTAAAAGCCCTTGTAGTTGGGCTAAAACTGTTTGAAAAATGGTTAAAAATTCAGTTAAAAAAACACTTGTCTGTGAATGCTCCTCCCAAGTCTCTCTAACTTTGTCCATGGATGGCTTATTGACATATTGCAAAATTTCATCTTGTCTATCATCTTAGCTCAATTATTTCATTGTGTACTCTTGCTCTGCTTGAAGAGTTTCGTCCAAAGGATCTGAGAGAGACCGGCATTATTATTGGTGGCTTATGTCTAGGTACTTGTTGGAGTAAATACCTCGGTAATAGAGTGTGGAGAAAACATGTAGAAGAAAAAGAGTATTATTAATATGATAAGATATAGTGTAGAGTAGTGTAGAGCCATGTTCTCTGGCTGGGCTCTCAACTACCCTCTTGGTCGTTGGTTGCAAATTGTGCTTCGTTCGTTGTTGGTTAGTATGTTGAATTGCCATGTGCAAAAAAAAGTTATTTTACTTGTACTTTATAGCTGAATCCGGTTTATGCCAGATTTTATTCCTCTCCAGGGTGAGTCAGGTTTCTTTTTATCTTGTTGGGATTCTCTGTGCTGATTTCCATAGTTGGAGATGGATGGATGAAGGTATGGATTTCTTAAAGTTGAGATCCTCTTGATTGAGTAAGTTGGGACAATATAATAAGGTTCAAGTTGTGTTTGTCACAGAGGGAGGTTTTTGTAATTCGGTTGTGATTTTATTTTATTTTAGATATTTATCATTGGGGTATTTTTTAGGAATAGATGCTAAAAGATGTTTTACCCATCAAATCAAGGAGAAATCCATTACGCCGATTCGGTTTATTTTTCATCTAAATTCTTTATATATTAGAGAGGTTTATTTTGAAGTTGAAGAAATATTTTTCAAACATCCTTTTTAGTAGTTATTACTTTTGCCTTTGGTGAAAACTCAATCTCATGATTCAATTTGATCGAGGAAAATATGTTTACTCTGAATTTCGCAATTTTTTTTCATAAAAAATACATAAAATGTCCTTATCCTGAATCCAGACTGCCGGAGAAATATTTACTCATGCCTTCATAAGATTTGAGGATACTCGTATTCCTCTCAGCTCAAAACCTCCTGGTTGAATATTGGTTTTTTCCTCTAGTAGAAACTGGGCCTATTTGTGTGTGTTTGGACTATAATGTTATATTATATTATATCCGGTCTTATCTGTATTTGCTATCTAAGTTGTCAGAGAAAAAAAAACTTAAGTCGATACACATAGACTTCCAGCTCCAGCTTTTTGATCCTTGTTGGTAGAGGAAGGAGATGGATGGAATAATACGATCCTGTTTTGATGTAATCGTCTCAATTTACGATCCCCTAGAATTCAAAGAATCAAAAACGATGCCAATTCTCTAGTTCAAATGCAATCCTGAGACTCGCAAAATGCAATCCTAATTCAATGGTGCCCAGAATATCTAATTTGGACCTTTGGGTATTTCCGCTAGTCATTCAATATCATTTCCATAACTCGCCTCTCCAGCCCAACTTACTCAGCCATTAACATTGCTAGGCGAGTTGGAGAATAGGCAATTGGGTATCGATATCGATGACCGTATACAGTTCCACGATGCAGTACCTGTTCCTCGGTCCACTTACTCCGAAATGGTCATTTAAACCGCCTGTCTCCGTCAGTCCTTTGAGAGAGTCAGGTCCTTCGATTTTCGATCGCGAAAAAAACCCGTACCTGTCTGTGTCTTTCTGGAAGCATTTGTACGCTTATCCCGGCTTTCCTTTATAGAGATGGGATTTCGGAAGAAGGGAAAAGGGCTTTGACAATATTATTTTCTCTTGTATGAACATTCAAGTCCCGAGAATCTCATCGATTCGCAACCACTGCCTATGTTATCCAAACACGTTGTTCTAGTTTTAACTAAGCCTCTCTATCCCAAAACTTTAGAACAATGTTTTCGTTCGGGAGGATGTTGGTTGTAGAGGATATATATAGAAGTCCATGTGTGTGGAGAACTCAAATAAGGCCTAATAGGTAGATCGGATATACCTATAGTGTTTTCTCCAAGAAATCCCATTTCCAATTTCTTCATGTGAACTGAGGAAGATGACCAGAATTCGATTTTGAGTTTTTCCCCTGTTTTTTCTTCATCCAAGTTATGTATTCGGTGAGTGAATTCTATGTACAATAGCACTCTACAATATATATTATTATGTCTGTCTGTCTGTATAGATATCAGCATAGTTGATGCACACACCCTGAAATAAACTAGAAGAACCATCTCATAGTTTCTTAGGGTTCTATATGTCTGTAGTCTTGGGAAAGGACACATCGATAAAGGGGGAAATATTAGATGAGAAAGAACGAGGACAATACACAATGGTGTCATATATATAAACGAATACGGACTTGGAGGCTCCGAATTTTGAGAATCTAGTTCACTCGACCCGAGCTTCTCACTATAAAGTACTTTAGTGCCATCATAACAACCATCCGCCAAGGCTCTTGTTTCCAAAAGGCGAAGGTAGTCAACCACGAACCAAGATCGAAAAATGAAACTTGCAACCATAGAGGAGGAATGAATCTAAATTCCTAGATGTGAAGTTTCCAGGAAAACCCGATTCCCGAGAACCCATGCCCTATTCGGGCATCCTAGTCTCTCCTATACGCCTCGTGGATCGTAAATGATAACACCGGCTTCTTCTGGGGAATCACCGACATTTATTTTGTAAAAGGGCTGCTGGAGGCTCATAACCTCAACTTCCACAACTGCTCCCGTAGTCATACAAAAGTTACTATTATTGACTGTGACACGGATATTATTACGTGTAGCTGGGCCCAACAAACCAGGGACACACACACCTTTCACTACAATTCAGAATTTACGTCTTAGAATCGGGTCATAAAGAAGAACGGATGTGGAGAGTAGTATAGAGGAGACCTGCAGGTAAAGTTAGTTTGAAGTTTGAAAAGTGCCATTCCATTTTGGAAAGTAATATTATTTTATGCAGGTCAGAGGCAAGTTCGAACAAAGAGGATTCTCTGCAACTCTTGAGCATCTCACACAGCACCAGTGGGAATGGACTTAATACTTTCCCCCATTTTTATAAGATCTTTGGGTATAAAGGGGAAATGCATCAGCTATCATGACAGTCTAGGTTTATATAGTTTATAGGAAATGATAGGATATAGATTTTGATCTAGATCCGTAGACATAAGGATACGACACAAAATTCAATGGTCAATGCTCTACCGGGGAAAAAGCCTTCTTGGCGATCAATACGATAATAGGATGCATTATACAATGGACTCGTCGACATTGCAGTTCCTTAGGATGGAGATTCAAGATTATCAAATCTCAATGCATCCACGGAGGGAATTATTACAACACGGCACATTGTTTAGGCCTGTGACTCAGCACCACTGCCTCTCATTGTCAAAAAACTGGAGTAGGATTTTATGGTCAGGGCTCGAATCGGTCGTACAGGGCCGGTCCACCTTGTTTCGCTACCGATAAGTTTAAAAGTCATATATTTCATGGACAAAGGGCTTCTTAATTTTAATTTTTTAACGAGGACTGTAGTAATCTGAGCTTGGACGGATTTCTGGAGATCTACGGCCCTGCATTACGACCAAGGCCATGACAATGGATGGGGATAGTTTACTAAGTGAGAATGTTGAGATTTGGAATGTATCAGATTCTAGATTGTACAAAGAGTTGGGAATCACAAGAAGACGGAAGAAATTCATTTTCCGTCCCTTCCTCCAGCTCTCTCGGCCTGTCTTTTTCCAGCCACTTTTATTATTAGTAGCATGTTGTAGTACATACTAGTAGGAGATAGCTCAATAGCAGTCAAGATAGATAGGCTCTCTACTTTCAGGTCCTGAACCCCACACCACACTATACACAGAGAGAGAAGGATCCCAAAGATTTCGAGTCGAGTTTGAAAGTAATGTTAATGCTGATCTATTATTATGAAACCCAGTATCTGGGATCGTGATGATGGTGGTAGAAAGGGCATTGGATTTTAGAGCATGACGGACCTTAAAGGCTCATAAGAATAGATATGCCTTGCCCGCATCTCTATCCACCTCCATCTCTCAAATTACCAGGACTGGGACATTCACACGTTCTGCTGTTCATTTTCATGACTTGGGGCCAAAGGGCCTGCTCGACGTTCGACAGTTGACACATCTCGAGTAACACTACTATAGGAAGATTGTAGAGGGATAAAATTGGATGGTTTTCTCTAGACCTGGACCCGGTTGTATTTTGAAGGTTCCTTTAGGCCTCTGAAAACGATGCGGGTAGTATGCGGTAGATATATAGAAAGAGTGCATACATAGGATTGTGTATTCTGGTAGGTGATGAAAATTATATTATTACTCGAGTACCCTCTGCACCAAAAAGAGAAAGTGGTGCTGGAGCCAACTCTTGAGAAACATAATTTCCGATGGGATCATGATGATGATGATGATGATACCTTCCACCTTATACTCGACGAGTAGTTCTTTGTAAGTATATGTAGTGGTTGGTAGTTGGTAGTCATGTTCCATAGTATTAGTGGTATAGCACAGTGGATAAAAAAATTGTGCTGGAGGAAGGAGCTGTTTTCAAAAAGTATCATCTCGAGTCTTGAGGGATTGGAATTTCCCTGAGGCTTCTCATAAAAATCAGTCTTGGAGAGAAGAGTATCATCTTGCTTCAAGAAGGATTAAATCTATCCAGGATCTTCTAGCCTAAAAAACTCTGCCTCTAGAGCAAGTGAGAGAGAGTCAGAGAGAGACTAAAAAATTCCCATTTAAATTATAAACATGTAGGTTGTAACTCCCGCGTTTATCCCTCTCCCACCAATCAGGGATAAGGGCACCCAAGTGTATAAAGCAACCCAAGTGTA
>JAQFYM010002964.1:0-20685 GCA_034694785.1 Agrenia bidenticulata | reverse complement strand
AGCAAAATTATATTTAACGGCAAAATAATGTTTCTTCGAAAAAATAGTTTTATGACCTATACTCATTTGTAATTTTTTACCTATTCAACGCTTTCTTTTTCTTTATAATTGAAAATTCACGAAAAAATAAGTCAAATAAAAGCTTACAACAAGAAAAAAAAATATAGAAACAATATCAAACAAAAAAATACAACTTGCAATAAATCCTTAAAATACAAATAATTAAATTTAGATCCGTAAATAAAATTAATATGTATATATAAATTGCTTAATATACCGTAAAGACAGTTAAGCAAAGATAGACTATTATTATTGCTAGCTTTATCATGTCACATTAAGAGGTAAAATCTAGATGGATAAAACAATAAAGTTTTTTTTTTTTGTATAATACAAAGATGTAAACGCCAGCATGTTACAATTACAATTAAAAGCATAATAAAATATCGAGTATAATAACACAATATTCTGATTTCGTTACTGTATTGATACAAAAGCAACTCCGCGTATTTTTTAAGAAAGGGATTAGATCAGTACATTACTAGAATGCAGCAAGAAATCTAAAAAGCGTCTTTAATTGCTTTAACATAATCCATTAAAATTAATAGACATAAATTTATTTGATTCTTAGCTATTGTGAGGCATTTTTTTATAAATTATGGTAACCCTGGTTTTTCGAAATAGATCAAGGTTTATAAAACATAGTAACTTATATTCTTATTACCTTTTAAGCATAGTGTAAATTATTAAAAAGTGTTTTTAAACGAATGTAAATGCATTTTTATTATGGTATATCAAAAAGTGCATCTTAAGACTTTCTTACACTTGTTTTCTGTGTACAACGCTTGTTTTTTGTCTGTTTTATGTTTGATTACGGTTAATTTTAAGTATGATAATTTTTAAAAAAACAATTTTTGAGACTCTCGAGAAATCTCGTTCTCATGTGACTGTTTTTTTGCTTCGCGCCTCGATAATCGAGAGATCGAGACTTGAGACTGATAATTCTATTGGTGACGTTAATAAAATTTATTTCGTTTTTAAAAAACTCTTTTAGTTATATATTTCACGTAATTTTTATATATATTTTCAAAAGTTAAACTTTATAATAAAATATATGCTTGTACATTACTTTGGTACTTAATGATGTTTCTTTTATGTTACTAATACACTAGGTCTTTATTTTTTTTAGTTTTTACAAAAAAAACAAACCCCAATTTAACCATTTTT
Organism: Agrenia bidenticulata; assembly: GCA_034694785.1. Classification (NCBI taxonomy): domain Eukaryota; kingdom Metazoa; phylum Arthropoda; class Collembola; order Entomobryomorpha; family Isotomidae; genus Agrenia; species Agrenia bidenticulata. The sequence goes on along the minus strand of JAQFYM010002964.1, from coordinate 19,461 downwards.
TAGGCCTTCTCGACCGGGGCCCTGTTGCCAATGCTCCCTATATTCTGCCTCTGACTGTAGGAAAAATACTTAAACGTGGGGTTCGCCCTAGTACAGGTTACAGTACATACAGTAACTGTACCGTACAGTTCCGTGCTGTACTTTTTAAAAAAGTACAGTGCAGGTAGTTCGAGGCATTTTAGTTTTAAAAGAATATTGAAACTAAAATAAATCTATCAAACAAGATTTGTTAATATATTGACAGTAAAAAAAATATTTTATGTTCTATAGGCATACCACTTATATTTTTTAATAGTATTTTTATTATTATTTAGAATTCGCCCTGGTACAAGTAACTGTATATACAGTGACTTTTTCGTACTTTGCATTGTGTAAAGTTACAGCAACATGTCATTCGTGGTTTTTTTTTGTTTAGAAATAAATTGTTAGAAAAATCGAAAATATAAAAAAGCTATGATTCGCCTGTGATTTGTTTTGCGCTAATTTTTTCTTCGTTTGTGTTTTTTATGTAAATTTTGCACTTTTTCTACATTTATATTTTAATAAAAAAAGTATATATTTTATCAATAAAAAATTTTAAAAGTCCGTAGCTCTAAAAAAATCAACGCACACAGAACTTTTTTTACTAATATTTTTTGGTAAATTTTTGTATCAAAAAAAATAGTGAACTTTTTTATTTTAATGTTTTTCTAAGCACTTTTTAGTATTTTTTGCTATGTACATAAGTTACACTAAGTACAGCACATGTACTGTACGTTAGACTATTACTGTCCGTACAGGTACTATGGCCAGGTTACCGTACGAAGACGATTACCTACTTGCAAGAATGTTATAAAAAAGATTTAATACATTTGACATATCTTTTGTTTGATGGAAGGATGATCATGATGCATTATAAAAAATAATAAAAATTGTTTTATTTTTTTAAAGTCATGCCCACACGCTAAATACATAACTACAAAAATGTACTTTTTGGTTGTATAACCACGTAGGTACCTATTCTGGTAACAAAAAACAGTTTTTTGTTTAGTCGTATTTTTTATAACATACAAAAAAACATGTAACATATATATTTTTAAATCAGTTTTTTTTCAAATTTGGTCTATAGTAACAATTAGCAATTTCTTATGTTGCACTTTTCTTTAAAATGAAAAAAAACACACTTATTTCATTCAACTTTTTCTTGCCATATATCATATAAACTACAAAAAAAAAATCTTTTTCACTAGCAATAATATTTTATCTTTAACGAAAATATATTATTAAGTTCTTTAGGAATTTTAAAAAATAGTATTCTTGTAAATGTTTAATATGTAAATTTTATTCTAAACTAAGGTCTAAGATTGTCCAGAAAATAAGAGATTTATTTTTTGTATTTTTATGAATTATATTTACCTATAAAAAACGTGAATATTTGGTTGTTTTCTTGTTAGAATACTTTTGTGATGCATAAGACATTTTTTTATAAATTTGAAATGTATAATGCAATTAAAGTTGTAATTCATATATAAAAAACGTTTTTTTTGCAAGTTGGCAATAAATGAAATATTTTCTTAGCTAACAAAAAGAATAAAAAAAGATTGTTATAATAACATGCAAAACAAAAAACCCGCAAACCAAAAGGTTTTTGCTCAAAATGACAGGTTTCCACAAATAAACTATTCAGATTGTACAAGTTTGTTTTTTAAAAGCAACAAAAGTTTACGTAATGTTATACAATATTTTAAAATTTGTTTTTCTGTATGTATACAAGATTTTATATGTATTAAAAGAACTGTTGGGCTTTTTTCTCGCAAGTATTTTATATACGGAAAAATATTATAATAATTATCAATAAAAAAGACACCAAAAAGATTTACATTTTATATTTTATGTTTTTTTATAAATGACCATATAATAATATTTTTTTAGCAGACTATGTTTTTTATTTAATGATGAATTTGATATACGTTTTTTACGCGGAAATACAATATACATTATATGCCGTAATGGGGTTTAAACTGCAAAAAATAGAATCAAGATAAAACCAAAAATTTTTTTCGCGTAGTGTGTTTAAAACTAAGAGGTTAAAAACTTTTGCGTAAAGTATTCAAAACCCTTTGCATTATATACGTTTTCCAGCTGTTGTATGTATCGCTTATTAATTTATGTAGTATAAAAAAACGACGGTGAAGTAAAAAAGCAAATCACGACGTTTTTTTTTTTGCTTTTTTGGCTTAGAATATTTGTTTAAATTTAACAATATAATTTGAAATATGAATTAAAAACGAAAACTAAGTTTTATAATAATTATTAATTCAGTTGGCAAGTATTAAGGTTAAAAACTTCATAGTAATCATTACAAAATAGTATTTGATGTCCCCTCAATGTATATTTTTAAAAATATATATTTGAAACATTGATAAAACAACAAAAAGAAAAAAACGTAAATGCTCTATAGATCATATTATTAAAGGTACAGACTTTACTGTTGTTACAATAAAAATTGCCTTTCGGTTTAATAAATCTATGGCAGAAAAAAATTACGGCTAATACTTGTAAATGTTCAATATGTCTATTATGGTGTAGATAAGTAACAATTAATGCAATGTTTTATTATTTTTATGAAGTTATATATTGAATGTAATAAGAAACATAAAGTACAAAAAAGATAGAACTTAACACTTTATTTTTACCGCTTAGAAAAACGGATGTAAGCATCTATGTATATTTACTTGCTTTTTTTTTAATTTTGGTAAAATATCGAATTTTAAGTGTTATCTGAATACGATTAAAATATAATTTACTAAATATTGATTTTATTTTTATTTTTTTTGCTAATATAAAAACATTTATTCTAGATAAGACGCGCAAATGACAGAAAAAAAGGCTGTAAAGTAGTTTTACGATTGTTATACAAGTCTGTGAACAGTAATATGACACTTGCCATACAGGTATAGTGCCGGATAACATGTTATCTACAATTTTGTGTCCTTACCCTTTATTCGTATAAATTTCGATATATTTCTAAATTTCATATGTACATAAAGTCACCTGATGCTTCGATCAATGCAATAATAACAGCTATAAAAAACATAAGTAGTTTCTTAATTTTTCATGCAAAGCGCGTATATTTTATCAGGGTTTTGTTTGCACTAGTCTTTTTTCTAATTACATACACTTCAACATCACACACTACTGTCTTGCCTGGCACAATACGGACATTACGTTTTATATGAGAATATCGGTTTTCCGTTAATCTCGGATAAAAAGTACTGTTTATAATTTTGCACAAAACTTGCATTTGATAAACTTTAATTTGGCTTTGCGTCAAACTTGTAGGTGTGAATATTTCTTTTCGTTAAAAAAAATTGATATTAATAAATGTATGATTTGCATACTTACAAACTGAAAAATAAGAATAGTCTAGTTTAATATCACCTAAAGTAGCATTTTTATTTGTATGCTCGCACATTGAAATAAACAATAAATTATAGGTAAATAATGGCTTTTTTGTGGTTTTTCGTATCCTGTAATAAAGCAAAATTCATCTTGACAACTGTCATTAATAAACAGTATTGCTAAAAATATTCTTCTAGGCCTAATGCAATAGTTTTATACGTTATTTTCAAGTTTGCATTATTCTCAAATATTAAGGAAGCTTTTCTACAATTTTATAAAAGTCTAAATTTAACATAACAAATATACCTAGTTTCCGAGATGAGACGAAAGTAAAAACACTTTTAATTCTTTTTTATTTACATCATTTGTAGATAAAAACTTAAAATGAGCAAAAAAATTGCGATAGTTGGCTAAATATATATATATATCGTTATATAGTAACAAATATTGTTTTTAATTAAAAATTTTTAAAAGTAATAAACCTCTTTGTGTGAGAGTTAAAAAATTAAAATTGCATGTGTACACAAAAATGATTTTAAATTGCACAAACAAATATTGCACACAATAACTTTAATACGGGGACATGTATAATTCATCTAAAATATAGACTTTTATGACCGAAATTTAGATAGATCAGGACTGATCGCAATATACAGGGTAAAACAATTTTAGCATTATTTGCTTTGAATTATTCTCAATTAAAGTTTTTTTTTGCTGCAAAATCAGATTTACCTGGTTTTTTGAATTTAATTTTTAAGTATGTCTGAACAAAACAAAAGAAAAAGGTTTGTTTTAGTAATTTTTTGTTTATTATGCAATAAACTAGTCAATGTGATTATCAGAAAGCAAAAAAGTAACTTTCTGTGGTTTTTTGCACTGAGCTGATGCATTATGTGTAAAAATCCTGTTAGGAAGCGCAAAATCTCCTTTGTAGCAATAAACTTTAAAGAGTTAATGTTTATATGTTTATTATAGCTTTTTACGTTAATTCCTACATAAAGTCAAGGTTTTTTTGTTTTAAATAAATCAAATACATTTTTTCGTTAAATATAAAAATACTAGCAAATGCATATAAATTGTATATTTTGATTTTGTATATGCCCTTTTTCACGTAGAGGTTTTTAAATTAATAAATTAAAAAAAAACAAAGGAACTAAAATATTAGATTAAATTTTATACGACAATACTTTTTAAATAAGAATTTTTGTGTTTTGTTTGCATTTAAACACTTTTTATATCACATATATGTGTATTTGTGTTTTTAGGGTGTCTTTTTGAAACACATATATATGTTTTTGTAATTTTGGACCATCTGCTTTATATTAATAATATGTGTTATGAGTGTTAAAGGGTCAAAATTGTAAATTTTTTAGACTTATACTCAAATCAGTTTTATGTAGTTAATATAGTAAACACAAATCATAAAATGGACCAGTTCAAAATGAAAACACATAAAAAAAAAAACAATAAAACACTGATATTTATTATTTCAACATTTATTGTCTTTTTGCATACCCACAACAATTTTCTGAACGGTGGTGCAAATAAAAACGACTATTGACCAGCAAATGTTTTTATATTATGAAAAAAACGAAAATTGTCTTTTTATACAATGATAAATATAAAAATATATGGTTTATTTTATCAACGCGGCATAAACAAAAGTCAGTTGCTGATTAACGTATGAAAGTAAAGAATCAGACTTTGCTGTTCAAAATGTCGAAAATCCTCTATTGTACAGTTAATCAAAAAAATGAAGCATTTTTGCAATAAAAAAATATCTCAAGCAAAAAATATTATTATAAGTAGTTAGACTATATAATCATGCAATTAAAACATGCATAAAGCAGTTTTCTTTTTTTCAATGTAATTGGTGTAACTATATTTTTTAGACAACTTTTTTTCTTTAAAAGAAGGCTTTATTACTTTAAAATACACAATTTTATTTTTACAATAAACATAAGTGCAAATTAAAAAGAAAAAGAAAATCTTCAAAAAACACTAATAGACCGAACTATTAATTTAAAAAAGGTAGTGTTTATATGCAACTTAAAAGTATTTTATGCTGTATTTTTACATTTTCTACTAGTATTTGAAATTCTTATAATATTTACAAACAAAAAGAAATAGATACAGAATTCCTTGATGACGCTAAAACGCAACTTTTTATTAGAAAATTAATCCTGCTTCAAAATCTGTTTTTTCTAATATTTTTTAGTCTTTCGAATTTACATACAAAATACAATCTAACTAATACAAAATAATTTATTTTACCATAAACTATAACTTATTCATTTACTTGCTTAGTTAAGTTCGCATAGTTATATAATATTTCGTAACCTAAAAATGTAAAATATACGCATTATCAGACCTATGCTTACTTCTTTATTTTGCGTCTGTAAACAATTTTTTTTTCATATTAATTGATCTCAAATTATCTTTATGACAGAAAAAAGAATTTATTTTATAAAATTAAGTTTGTGCAGAAAAATGCATCTTGTTTTTAGAAGAACTTAATAGATAAATTATATTAAAAAAGTATTGAATATGTAAAAATTGTATTGTATAACTTTGTTTTTTCAAGGTTACAAAAAAAGGCCATTTTAGTCCATACAAAATCTAACATAATTTTGTAGTCTAAAAAAATAATTTAATTTGCACTTACAAAAGGGTTTTGTAAAAAACTCCGTGTAATACATTTTCTATTGCTAGCATTAAAGTATATAGTACACTTTTATAAACTTGTATATTATATTTATTCATTAATAGAACAACAAAAGGCACCAATTGGGAAATATCTCTTACAGTTTTTTTTTTTTGTGTGTTAAATACATTTTAAATTTTAAAAGCAAATATTTTACTTACATTTGTTGCGTCAAAAGTATGATGCTAAAATGTTTTTTATGACATAGCGCGTTTACGCATTACTTTTCGAGCAGCCCCACAGTGTTGTAGTTTCTTTTTCGGCAACATCGTGGGCCATATTATGTGTACATAAGGGCACTTTATGGAAGAAATCTTTGCAGAACATAACATGAAAAAGACAAACAAAAAATGATGCTAAAAACGCATTTTAAAGATAAATAGAATAGTGTATTAAAAATGACTAGTTTATCAATCACCCTATTTTGGTAGGCTAATATCATATTCAGGTCAAAAAATAGAAGTTGAATATTTCAAAAATGTATTATAAATATTTTAATAATTTAAATTTGATGAAAAAAACGGGGTAGCATTTTTCTAGTTTATATGATGCTGTAAATTAAGTATATCACAACAAGTAAAGGTAGTGCTGGGGGTTTTAAAAGGTGCGGTTTTTGTTTTGTTATTAAAAAAAATAAACTGCCTAAACCGTCTTGTTCATTTATATCGTTTTTTTTATACTTTAGTCTTTATTTTCTTGCCTAATTAGCAGGTGTGTTAGTAGAGGTTAAGAGACATAGTCGATAAATTCCCTTGATCTAAATTTAATTCGTCTTCTTTTTTTAAAAAAGCCCAAATATGTGTGAAAACATATTTTCTTATATGTACCCGCAGTCAAAAAAAAAGGTTTTATACCCACGTTTTTTAAAGAAACGAAACACACGCATTTTATAAAACTTAAACTATAAAATTACATGTATATTTTTTTACTATATTTATTCCTTAAGGGGTAAACTAGTGTTTATAGATTTAACATAAGAATACGCATAATAGTTATTTGGCTTTTGTTTTGCTTGTCTTTTTTTATTCCTATTTTGATCGGTATAGATTTTCCGTATTGGGCGTATTGAGCGCAAAAAACTGTAACCATCTGCAAAATAATAGGTAATTCTAATTTTACGGTGCATTTTAAATTCATTAACTACACTATTTATTATTGTTAGGTTTTATACAGTTGTCTTTTATGTTACCTTAACGAACAAAATAATAATTTCATAGTTACTTAAACAGTACGGTAACGCTTTGTAAGCATTTTGTAGTAAAATGTAAACTTCCATATAAAAAAATAGGTTCAAAAGCTTTTTTTGTAATTAAAAGCAGTAAAATGCTCGATAACGCAGTCGTATGAAAATATACTGGATTAATTCTGCGTTAGATAATTTAGGTTCTAATTAAATCGTCTTAAAAATATAAAAACGAAATATACAATTAAATTTATTCTAGAAAAACATTTTAAAAATTTTTTATACATAGATCAAAAAAGCACGTATAAAAACATACGTAAGCAATAAACGTAACATTAGAAACTTATATTACCATTTACAACCGAAAAAATGTGATAAAGCATTTTACTATTACTATACAATTATAATTGCAAGTTCTTGTATTAAAAGGAACAATTTAGTATGGTTATCTTTTATTGTACAGCAGTATTGTATAAATGCAGTTTTAATGCATTTTTTGGTTTTTATTACAAGTAGAAGGCAGTTTTTCTACGTGTATAGTTCGCCCACATTAAAATAAAAAAAACACATTTTTTCTAACTTTTTCATTTTCAACTTTTACTTTATTCCTCAAAATAGATGACCAAGGGTGGGACCCGCGCGGGTCGGGTAACGATTTGCGGATTGCGGATCGGGTAACGCGGGTCGCGGATTAAGTCGACGCGGGCTTAACAGCATATAAGGCATATAGTTCATTTTTGCTGTAAAGAAAAAAAATCCATAAAAAGACGCATTTACATGAAAAAAGATAAATTTTAGATTATTTGCGAACTTTGGTTTGACCCGCGTCGGGTCGGGTAATCGATATGCGGATCCGGGTCAGGCACACCCTTGTAGATGACTTAATGCAAAAAAACATTATTCTTTTAACTTTTGCAAAAAAATGCTTTTTTGCCTTTTTTTAAGTTTTTGGTTTTATTTGTTGCCTTTGCGCCAAAAACCATGATACAAAATATTTTACATTTCACTATTGGGTTTTTAAAGCTATTGGGTAAACATTTCAAAAACAAAAAATATAGTAAATTATAGTTGAGATAATTCATTTGATCATATATTTCTAAAAAAAACAGATAAAATAAAACCATTCTATTTTTTTTGCATTAAATAATAAAACAACAGAGAACCGAAATAGCTTTATGATATATATAAATTTTATATTGTGCCCAAATACAGAGAAGTAGGTTTATAGTTATTATTATAATACCGTTTGATAAACATATCATAGAGTTTAATGTAACAATAATTTCCAAAAGAGAAAAGTTAGTTTCAATCATCAATGAAGTTCTATATTTTCTGTAAATATAACTATTTTAATGTTTTTTTAAAAACAAAACCAAAAAATTTTTTATAGGTATAGAAGGAAAATTCCACATATTTGCAAATTAATTCATATTATAACACGCCATTATTCTATATAATATTTAATTCTAAATACAGAGAAACTAAAATTATTTTAATTTGCAAAACGTAAAATTTAAAAAAAAATTACAGATAAAATACGCGCTTCGTTTATAGTTCCAATCATATAATCAATCTAAAACAAATATTAAGATATAAAATCTATAACCCATTTTTAAAATAAAATTTTTTATTCTATCACAAATTAAATTTATTTTGTAGAATATATAGTGATAAAAATGTTAATTTTGGCGCTAAAAGAAATTACAACCCTATATATTAACTAATTCATACACGAAAATAGGACAAGTATGTTACGCAAATCTATTTTATTTTAATTTGCATATATTATCGTAGAGATTTAAAAACTGCGGGGCTTCGGGTTTTCTGGGTCTTTGTGAAAAAATAAACTTTTTAATGCAAGCCCCGGTTCCCGAAGAGACCAGGTCTCATGCTGAAATCAAGTTAGTTCTTTTTTTTTAAGTAAGTAAGAAAACAATGTAATAATAGAACATAAAATCTGCAAAAAAAAAATTCACAATGGCTGATCTATAAATTTGTAAAGCACGTTAACATGGATTTTAAAAAAAAAACTCTTCAAACGTAAAAAAAGAATAAGAAAAAATTAGGCGCCATTTAATATTGGAACAAGCTTTTAAATTATTACTTATTGTTTCAGAATTGATTAAAGTCATTACCGTAGTTTTCATTAAATAGTACCTTTTATCGAAACCTATATATGGGAAAAGCTATGAAATCGAAAATATTATATATAAAGTTGTATGCCATAATATAGAACCCATTCACATACAACCTTTTAAAAAATTGTTACCAGAATTTTCATGGTATATGTGCAAATAATCTTGCATTTTAAGTTGACTTGTTTCGCTTTAATTGGGTACTATTTAATGATAAATACGGCAGCGCATAACCTATATAAGAAACTATTAATTAAAGTGATCTGCGCACAAAAAAAAATAAAATAAAGTCCGATCTTTTCTGAGTTTTAATAAGGATATATTTTATTTGTTTTAAAAAATTATTTAAGGGTTGAAAATTGTTTGTATGTTTTTACTATAATTTACAAATTTATATATTTATGAAAAGTAAAGATATCAGGCACTTACGTTAACATTTTATAAAATTAAAGTTAGCTTTAATCGAATACATTTAAATATAGAAAAATCCTACACGACGAGAAAAAGTTCAATAGCCCTTTGCCTACAAAAGATGCATCAAAATAACTTTTTTTCCAAAAAATGGTACTCATACTACGATCTTACGTTTTTTACTATGACAGTCTTAAAATGTTTGCGATTGACATGTAGTTTTATATATTTTTATTCAGGTTTTCTCATACTTTATATTTTTTTTCTTTATTTTTAATAAGAAAAATCGAAATGCAAATAGATTAGATGTATTGCAAAAAACGAGTATGTAATATCAGCATACAGTTCATTAGAAATACTTTGCATTAAAGAATAAATTAGACTTTTTTAACCATATTATAAAACCAAATTTATTACAAAACTTTTTTTCTAAACTTAACTAAGCTGTAAAAGCTTGTGAGGCAAGATAAAAATATGTATTCTCATTAAAGTAATCTAGAACATATATATGAATTCACACCAAAATAAAAAATCTAAAATTCTCATTGAACATAAAATATAGTAGGTTCTAAAATACCCTTACCGTTTTTTTACAAAAAAGCCTAATCTATTTTTTTCTGACATTTTGAGTGTACTTTACTATTTTGCAAAATCCAGACACATATATAACATATTTTTGCTTATTTATCAGGTATTTTTCGGTATATTAACCCAGCTTAATTCTTTTTTGTGTTTAATGATAAATATATTCATTGGAAAAATTCACCCATACAAGCAAAATTTGCGCCTTATAACAATAACGAAAGATTTTGTATGTTTAAACTATAGTTTCTTACCTGCTTAGACATATTAAAGTTGTTCTTTGTAATCTACGCATCGAGCCATTTCCATCGGGTACACGAAAGTTAAAATGAGACCATATAAACATTTTTTGTGAATAAAAAATAAAATATAAACGCTGTAAATCATGATTTCTATTCGCTGTTAACTAATGATTCACTGTAATTGTAAATATAAGGCATTATACAATAATATATACAATAAAAAACTTTACAGAAGATCATAGAATCTCCATCATTACTTATTTTTTGTTTAATCCATGTTTTTAAGCAAATATATTTTTTTTATACTGGCATTTCTTATTATGTATAGAATATACATTTTCAAATATTCACCCCAGTGGGGTAATACTCTTTAAATTTAGGTGTAGACTTATGGCCCGGGGTTCTATCAAAATTAATTGACCAAAATAAGCCCACAGAGTAACATATTACCGTATTTTGAAGCCCTACATACGCACTTTTTTTATGCACGTAACCTAAAACTTGATAAATACCTATTAGTTCTAAAATAAAAAGGCGAAGTACAGGTAATCTACAAAAATACTCTTTGTACACTTTAACTGACATGTAAATGTTTTTTAGGCAAAAATAATAAAGCTTTAGTCTACACAAAATGCAAATTAAAAAAATGACAATATACAAATTGTTTGAAAATAACTTAATAGACTAAAAAAGTACCCTATTTTATACAAAAAACATTTTTTTGTTAAACCTTATAGTGTAAATCTTATTCTAAGCCCTTATCTTACATTTCTTGTATATTTTTATTAACTCACCCCCCATTACAATACAAGTAACATTAAACCATCTATAACGCTTGTTGTTGTACGTGTGTGTTTTTTTTTTACATTTTTTTGTTTCTGTTTTGATTTTTATATTTTTTTGAGTATTAATAATTGACTCTTTTCGAGTGCTTGTTTTTTAAAAGGTGCATGTTTTTAAATCAGACTATCGCCTGATACAGAATCATACGTTAAATAATCTAGAATCTCTGGATGGTATTTAATTCAAAACGTGATTCAAAGGACATATAAAAAGTCTTAATTGTGCAGATTTTCTAGTGAATAAAAGCTTAAGCATGTATATTGACTATATACGTGTAAATATATATATCCATTCATATTTTTTTACAAAAAATTAAATATATTTTTGCAAGTTTTTTAGGAAAGTTTTTCACATATGTTATGTTTTTGTAATTTGTTAAAATAATTAATAGTTGTAAAAAAGTAAAAATAAGACGAGTTAAAATACATCATATATTAAATTAAATTATCGGTATATAATAAATTAACAAGTAAAACACATTATTCTAAATTTACCTGCCAAAACTTGTAGCGGTAGCAGTTTTTGACATTATGTTAAAATAATTATTAAACTCAAAAAAAATAGAAGATTTGTTACTAACATATTTAAAAAAAATTAATTTAAAAAAGCATAATTAGTAGTGTTTATATAAATACACTTTATTTGTATCCGAAAACAAAATACTACATTAAAAACGACACGGCCGACCCAAAGAGCATTATTTTGTAAGAAGGCACTAAAAAGCCGTTAAAATCACGTTTTATAGTCTAAAAGCAATTTTTAAAATGTTTTGTGTCAATAAAATAAAACTGGTTTGTAGACAATAGAAACATATGTTCGTCATAAACTTACACCTTTGCCTTTATTATAGTTAGATGCTACCAGAACATGAATTTAAAGGGTATAGTGGTATGATTAAAGAATTTAGTTTTTAAAGTATATAAAAGCACTTTTTTTGTTTAAATACTACACAATGGCATCTTTTTATTGCTTTTTTGGTCCGCCTTTATAATGAAGAAATCTTTACTTTATTTTTCTCGTTTTTTATCACCATACTAATATATTTATAGTTTTTATTTTTAATAAAAGATAAAATTTTGGTGTTATGCATAATAAAAAACAATTTTTGGTGTGGGAACTTATTTTTTTACTTTTAATTAGTAATATGGTATTACACATTTTGTTAAAAAAAACTTATGCATTATCTTAGCAGACGTTTTACAAAAAATAAATGTTTTCTTTGAAATTTAGTATGTTTACGTTGTTAGAAGGGACAAAAAAAAAATTCTGTATCAAAATTACATATATACACTAGGTTTTTGTTTGCCATAACTTTTTTTTTGATTTTACTGTATCAATATTAAAAAAAATTTAACTTTATACGATGACTGAAAAAAGAAAATAACATTAACATAATAAAAAATACAAATATATTAGATGCAAGTTTTTGCAATATTTTAAATCAATTTTCTTTTAAAATATTAATTTTTGTGGACGTTTTTAAACTTATTAATTTTTATGCGATTTACGTATTAATTTTTAATAGACTCTACCTTATTTAGACACAAAAAAGTTGCTAAATCGAATAACTTACATGCAGTTATTTACATTGTCTTGCTCTAAAAAATTCTGAGCATTTAAATGACGCAATATTATATTACTTTTTTTAAAAATGGACTATAAAGTAAAAAAAAAATACAAATTTTTTGAATTTTTTTACAAAAATTTTTTTAATTTTTTGAATCTTACAACAATACTATTAATATTAGGTATTTGGTTCTTTATAATATTCGTTTTTGACAATAGTTTTCTCGGTAAAAATTCTTGGATAATAATGTAGATTTTTTATCTATTTAAAGTAAAAATCGCCAAATTAACAAAAAACAGACAAAATTACTGAATAGATCAACTGCATCATATGTTATAATTGTAAGTTTTTTCGGGTTTAAAAAATACTAACAGGAACATACGTTATTTATTATAAAAAAACACCATAATATTAAACACCATAAAGGCTTCGCTACACTGCTACATTATAAAAATACAGCTGCTTATATCTTTGTATTTTTTTGGCATGCAAAACGTACAAGCAGTTCTTTACAATATTTTTTATTTTTGATTGGTTAAAAGAATAGTCTTAATATTAAGTATGGTCGTACAAAAAAATATGTATTTAAAATATAAGCACAAGAACTCCCTATTATGCTAGAAAAGCGAGAATATCTCACAGTTATGCAGTATATTATTGTTTTATGAAATCATTTTATCCATATATAATTTTTTATGTAAATAAAAGCAAAAAAAATGTCAAAAACTCAACTATCAAGAAGTTACATATCTTAATTTTAATTATTACGACAATATTTTTTTGGTAATTTTTAGTAAACAGACATAATATTTGAATTTTTTCTTTTGAATCGGTAAAAAAAATTACATGTTTAAAATATTACAAAATGAAAAGAAGAAGCACCTGAAGCATTTCCTTGCGTTAATTTGTAGGTTAAAATAATACCCTAAACATAAAAATGAACAAGGAAATCTGTTTGATTATCTTCTTACATACAAAATATATAACAGCCAGCTCAGTTTCTGTTTTTCTAATAAAAAAACTTAAAAACAGTCTAAAAAAATAACCCATAAAATAAAGCATTTGAGACATCAGGGCATACAAGAACTTGTTACTTTTTGTTAGTTCAGAATATAAACGCAGTAAAAAACTGTCTTTTACGATCACATAAACTGAAAAACTGCAAAAACTGCTTTATAGTTACAATACTGCTAGAAAAATTTATAGGTATTACAATGGGGCACAATTTTTAAGCAAATCTGTGCTTAAAATATGGGATTTGTTTAAAATATAGACAAAATAAATGCTATTCTTTATGTATTATACTATCGAAATAAGTTATAAAAAAATGGTGTAAGAACATTTATATTATACTAATGAAGAGTTTTAATTTAGTTGTTGGTGGATCGGTAAAATACACTGAAAACTTGACAATTGTCCATATTTTGTTCTCTGTATATCACAATGTGCATAATATATATATTTATGCCCAAAAAATATATGGAATGTCCGAAAAAAAGTTGCATATTTTAACATTTAGGTTAACTACAGTTCTCCTTTAAATGAAACTTTCGTATTGCAATAAAGTAGAAGAATAATATACGCTTTTATAATGTTTATCTAAAAAAATCATTCTATAATTGTAAAAATCACAATTGTTCATTTTAATATTGTATGATGTGAGTAAATCTGAAACTTGCCGGCCATGGTACAGGAACAAGTACTTTTTCATTACTATGTAGATTTGGACTCGTTTATATATATTTATTCGAGTTCCTTGCAGCTGAACTTCCTTTTACTACCCTTTTGAAGACATCTCCTTTGCTTAAAATTCCAATCAATTTTCTACTAAATTTGTATCATGGAGGGAAAAAAAGGGGGAATTTGCTTAAATTAAGAGACTTGCTTATAATTTCGATTAATATAAAATGCAATTTAGAGATCAAAAATCACCAACTAAAGTATTTTACGGGTTCATATAATTAGAATGACAAGAAACAACTGTTGTATTTTCTTCAAAGATTGTATATTTGTATTTGCTTAAAAAATAGTCCTAAAACAAGGGTATATTTGCTTAAAAATTAGCTTACGACTGTATTACAAAATTAAAACTATACATGCAAGAACTTTTTAAGTTTAGTTTGCTAAGGTAAAATAGAGCTTGTTTGCTTAACATGTCTTTTTTGAATTTATGGGATAATCTTCGACTTTTAATTACAAGGGGCTGTAATAAGGCCCCAAATTTAAAATGGGACACGGTAAGTGCAGAAGCACCGGAATAATGCCTTCAAGTCCATTTTGTCTTAGTGCATTTTGCATTTTTTTACCTATGGTTTTATACATATATATAAAAAATAAAAGTTATTTTTACCATGGGTATTGTATTTTTTAGTTGCATTATTAAGTATAGGTAAAATTTAAAAAAACTCTGCATGTATCCGAAATCGGTAAAAAGACAAAAACATAACTTAAAGCAGTATATTCACCAATATTAGTAGCTTTTATGTAATTATGAGGTTGCCTAAAAAACGTATTATCTTCATGTCTCTAAAAACCAAAACTATATCTATATGCAAATCTTAAGTTATTTATACGTAATATATGTTTTATAATTTAGCTTGCTAGTGATATAGTGATTTTTATATTATTTATACCCGCAGTTATTTTCTTTTTCTGAATAAAATCCACTATGAATTGGAAAAATTATACTTACATATTTTTTTTGCATTTTTTTTGTATATTTCTTTTTGTTCATTTTTTTTATCATTTCTATTGCCTTCTAAATTTTTTTTAGCCATGGTGAAAAAAAAATATGGGACCTAAAAAGGAGAAAAATCCCTACGGCTAAAGTCACCATTGGTAAAAAGTTTTAAAAGCTTACTCTTACCCATAGGTAAGTTTACCTATGGGTATTTTTTTACCCCTTTTTTAGGGCAAAAAAAAACCATAGGTAAAAAATTAGAACATGCCCTTAGTATGCATTCATTGTATATAAATTTTAGTTTTATTGCTGGAATATTATGTTTATACGTGCGATTTATGTTGTTTGTACACAAGTTGTATAAAAATGATTTTTTTTTTAGAAAAATTGTAATTATTTAATGTCTCGCGCCACGACGGGGACATATGCCATTACGGGGACGACCAGTATATAACAGCATATCCGAAAAAGAAAACATGCCAACATGCCAACATGTATAGATATTAGTTGATTAACTCAAAAAAAACCCTTTAGATATTGATTACACGGAAAACGGTAAACTTCATATTTTTAAAATTTCATTTTTTTTTTCTTAAAAAAAATTGCTTTTATGATTTTTTTATTTTTTGTAAATTTTTTATTTTTATTTTTTATTTTTTTGTTTTAGAATACGTTGTACCTTTAAAAAATACAAAATTTGGCCTACTGTCCCCGTAATGGCACATGTCCCCGTCGTAGCGCGCGACATTTAATAATGATAAAATTTTTCATTGTACTTTGACCTGACATATTTTTTATTTAACCGCTGTATAAACTGGCATCAAACCATAAAAAATGCGTTATTGCGCATTTTGCGCCTTTACTTTCAAAAAACTGCTTTTCAATTACCCTAATTATAATCTATATAGATAAGTATATATATCCCATTAAATTGTTCCACGTTAATACTTTTTACTAAGAGCATAATCAGTTAACCTCATTATATTTACCCGTATAATGGTGTGTTCCATTTTTCTATCTCTAGGGTAATGTCTGGGGCTATTTCGTATAAAATTTTTATTCCTAGGGGAAAAATAATTGTTTACATTCCGTAATAATACCCTATGGGTAAAATTATTCATAAGTTATTTTTATGCCCCTATCCCATTTTTTTACTTAAGGAACTTGACAATAGATATCTGCAATATAAGAGAATATCAATAGCTTGAATGCAAATATAATAAGATATAACACATATTTACGTTCAAAGAAGAAAATTAGTGTAATATGTAATATTGTATATATCCTGTCTTAAAAAAAAATTTATGTGGCGTAGAATAATATATTTTTTACAACAAAGAATGTAGTAAGTAAGCCGATTACACTATTAATTTGTGTTTTACAAATTTACGTTTTCTTTATAAACCGTACGGGTAAAATTAAGAATGAAAAATTCTTCTATCCATATGGTGTAATTTACCATGTTACAAATTCCCCTCAGGGGAATATTATGGAACACACCCTAAATTACCTGAAGAAAGTAAAAAATAGCAAATATCAAAAAATATTACAGAAGTATCACAGTGTGGTAGAAATGTAATTTTTTTATATTTTTCATATATAAACTATAAATATATGCAACTGCGAGGTGAATGACCTTTTAAAGCTACATCTAACGTTTATTTGAATAACAGCGAATATTATATTGTGCTATGCTTTTACAGGTGTTAAATATATGTTTTTTAACTAGAAAATATATTTACAATATAAAGTCCATGAAAAAATAAATACTCAAAAAGTCTAGAGTGGAATATGGGGTTGGTATCACGTGTATTAATGTAATTTAGAAAGACAAGCCCCTTTTCTTCAAATTTATAACTAAACAAAAAGCATAACTATATCGGCAATCATCACATTCATAAATATGTCATAAGCATCATGAAGATGTTGCCGATATCTAAGTTCCACAAAGTTACGCATATGTTAAACCATCATATATCCATGTTAAAGTTTGCTTTTACATACAAACTTGTTATGGCTTTGTACGTAAAAATTGATCTTTTATTTGTGTCATTTGTTGGGTGATCTTGCATGAGTGTAGTGGATGTTTTATGGGATCAAATAATTGAAACTAATTATAGAAGTACTAAAAATGGGACAGAAACAAGTTTAAGATTCATAACTCTATAAATTATTGTTATGTCAATAAATATAATCAATTTATTCTTTAATTTACAATCAAAGATAGATGTAAGCCTTGATCCTGCAAAGTAGTATAAAAATAAATAAAGAATACGAAGTGTTTTAAAGTTTGCAGCATTGAATGCCAAAATTTTCGAACGAGAAGTGCCGTGATGATTATGAATAGCTTTATTGAATTTCTATTTCATATATTTAGTTCTTCGGAAAAAATGTTATATAATCCCCAATATTTGCACACCATACATTACTTATTTGATTTTACGCATAAATAATTTTTATGGTTGTCAAAAATAATATTTTCTGATCATCTAAGAAGTAGTGTAACTTTGTAATTTTTCTAATATGCTTTTGCTTTTAAAGTAATTATTGCTTTTAATTCTGCTTTATTTTAATAAATATGTTGGTTTTTATTCAATAATTATAAGCATTTACAAAAACCTCTTTGTTACTTGAAAGGGCTATATTTTTTATTTTTTCAGCAGGTAGGCGCAAAATGGGTAACTGGCGCAAATTGGGCCAAGCCGTTGATAATATTGTTATAGTGTTTTTTCAATACAGTCATCCTGACGATTGTTCTGAGGTAAAAGGCTGTTACATTTTTTTTCTTTTATAAAAGATACTATTATTTTTTTGATACATCTCTTTTATTAATTCAGCATCTATTATTAGAAAATATATAAGTACGGTGTATAGATTTTTCTTAATGGGACATCTATTATACGGAACCTTTAATATCTAAAAAAGGGTAGCTAGCAATTCTACACAATCATCTTACTTCCTATTGACTACAAAATATGTCTCCTGAGTCGTGAGGCATTTTAATTTGTACGCATTTATTAAGATATTAAATGGTGTACACTAGAATTATATGTGCTTCGTAAAAAAAGCGCTTGTAAGCTACACAAAATTTTGACGTACCGTTTTTTTATTTTAAGTTAAAATTTTTTATTTAAAGAAAAAATGTTTCCAATTTATAGTTTTTCTATTTTAAAAAAAAAATGTGGTAAGATAAATTCTTTTTATGCTTTTAGCTATTTTTTAGTCATTTTATTTTCAATTTTTAGTCCCTTTAACCAGTAGCGAGTCAAGGGGGGTGTCACGTCAAATAGTTTCCCCTATCAAATAGTTCCGGCCGGACAGAATCAGACGTCAAAAAGTGTCCGGCCGGACACTATTTGACAATAAAATACTGTTACATTTGTCAGATGGTGTCCTCTTTAAATATGGGTGTTTGAAACTGAAGTCATCCTGATTGTTTTACAGTAAGGCATAATTTTTTTTTTTTTGATTGTTTAGAACAATAGAAATCAATTGTCCATTTTATCTACAATCTAATACGAAACAATTAAATTTGCTTTTGAAAAAAAAATATTTTCTAAGAAAAATTAAAAATAGAGGAAACAGCAAATCAAATACAAATAAACGAGGATTTAACATGAATCGGATAATTCGCACTTTTTTTATATTTATCTGCTTAGATTTTTAATATGCAAGAAAGTATTATTTCGAAAATTGTACAAAACATCAAAAAATACGGTGCTATGACAAAATG